>JALIZH010011605.1:0-143505 GCA_030522465.1 Rhipicephalus appendiculatus | reverse complement strand
CAGCGTTTACAGTTCACTTAACGTTAAGAACATAACTGTCAAGCCCGTGAATGCAAGACTATTATTGAATGGTTTATTTTAGAAACTTTAGAGCGTTTTGACGGTGTCCATGCGGAACGCCGTCAAACGTCTGCCCGAGACCAATCCCGGATTTCTGCTACAAGTGCGGTAAGGCCTGACAAATGCAGGGACACAAGTGTAAACTCCTCTGTAAGCTCTGCGGAGAAGGGCCACAAAACTGCAAGTAAAAAGCGAAAGAGGAGACTGAAGCTGAACCCACCACCCTGTATAGTATAAGCCATCAGCGCCTCAAATGGATTCAAGAAGTAAACAACCACTGGAGCTGCACCCAAGCTTGGCACCTCTGCCGCTACCTCTAGCAGTAGCAGCGCGGGCAGCTTTACAAGGCGCAGAAGATCCAAGTTAGAATTGCGATTTACTTCGCACTACCGCTCTCGCACGCGCACGCGCTTGTGATCGGCCACACACTTGAGCTACGCCGCCGAGCCAAGCGCCTCTAGTGGTAGCAGCAGCTCGACCTTCTTGTCGGTCGAAACTGCGTCCATACAGGTCCTCGGAGACAGACTGTAAAACCAGCAGAGGAAGCTGCAGAATCAGCAGAGGCAACTGCAAAACCAACAAAAATCTATAGAGAAGCTGCTTCAAAGTCAGAAAAGACAACAAGAGCTCATTGACAAACTACTCCAAAACTCCAAGCATTCGCAAGCACTTTCAGACAACGTGCATCAACAATGCAAGAGGTAGAAAACACTAGGGCTTGGACGTCTGCCTGGGGCAGCGTTGGGAATGACGCTGCCCAAGGCAGACATCCAATCTCTAGTGGATGCCAGGAGCACGATATTTCAAGAAGCTTTTATGAACAATATGCATGCCATTACGGAAAAGATTGTCCAATCAGCAATCAGAAAAAAACGGCCGCAACCTTCGAACCCGAGAGCACCAGGTTAAATGCCAAAATTGACCAGATCGCGGAGCACAAGTCAACAATTCTTTCGAGCGCACGAAGAAAACTTACGTAACAATGGCAGAGCTCAATAGCTTCAATAACCCATGCCAAGTGACCCGGAAGAAGGCGCGTGGGAACAGCCACAACTCTGTCTCGCTCAGTCTCACCCATTCGCGATCGCCCACGGGACTTTGAATCGATCGAAGATAGCAATCACTCTCCATAAGTCTGAAAACTTGCATTCAGCTTTACACATAAAAATGCAGCTGTTGATTGTACCGCCCTCGACATGCTAGCCTACAAGAATTCATCAGACCTAATCAATCCGACATCAACGCAATCCAGGAAACCAACAAGCAGAACCTTCGACTGGAAAGTTGCATGACCTGCGCCAAACCAAAGGCTCTGCCAAACTTCTCAAGAAAACTCTTTCAGCGCAAAGACACGAATTCCAGCAAAACCAGGAAGAGCATACCCTCATAGAGATTCTGCCGGAACGAAAGACGAACAAAAGTCTATTCAAGACCAACGTGTGCAGACCTCTCGAGACCACCTACCGGATTTCGATCGCTTCGTACCAGAAATCAGGAAGCGCACGAATGGCCACCAGGTCGTTATAGTGGGCGGCTTGAACGCCTCGGACACGGCATGGGGCTATCGTATTGTTACGGAGGGAGCCAACCGCCCACCACCCACAAACTAATCGTCTATTTGAACGTGTTAACCGCACGCTCACGGAGATGCTTTCGATGTACGCCTCTCAAGATAATCGCGACTGGGACGCCACGCTGGCCTATGTGACTTTCGCGTACAATTCCTCTCAACATGACAACGAGGGATTTTCGCCTTTTAGATGCGAAGCATCTTATGCTCGGGGCTCCCGTGTCCGTCCCGCGTCCCGCGTCCCCCGTCCCCCGTCCGCCGTCCCCCGTCCCGCGTCCGGCCACTTTCATGAAGTAGGGAAGCACCCATTATGCGAACCAGAACACTGTAGTAATATGAAGGCCGTCAACCCTAACACAGTCATCAGAGTCATGGCCGAGAGCACAGAGAGGCTGCTTAGCAATGGCTAGGCAGGTGGTGTTTGTCGCCCAGGTTGACCCCGTTCCTTGAGTCATGGCCGAGAGCACAGAGAGGCTGCTTAGCAATGGCTAGGCAGGTGGTGTCTGTCGCCCAGGTTGACCCCATTCCTTAATCTGGCTTGCATGTGTTTGGACGGGGCTTAGTCCGTCCCTCCTTCCCGCGTCCCACACCACCACAGCGCATGCACGTCCCCTCCCCCCTCTATCTCCCACGCTCACCCCCCTTTCTCTCCTCTAGGAATCCTCTACTCTACGGAGCGGCCCCCCGCGTCCCACAGCGCATGCGCGTCCCCTCCCCCCTCTCTCTCCTCTTCTACGCCCCCCCCCGTCCTTTCATCTAGGAATCCTCTACGGAGCGGCGCGCACGACAGGTGGTGTGACAGCTGCATATTCCGCTGGGGGCACCACGGTAGTTCCGCGGTATGAAAATGACGGAGCGCGCGCGCCTCATTCTCTCTCCTGTGCAGCGCCGCGATGAGCGCCCGGACCACTGCCGTGAAATGAGAGCGGCGACGCTCCTCCCGCTGAAGCTAATTATCTCCCCGCTGCTTCGCATCCACACATGGTTCCCTTCAGCGGGAGATGGGGAATTTTTTTTCTCTTTTGTATAGTCGCGAGCCCCCATTGCCCTTTGAAACCATCTTGCCTTGCATACCCTCTGCTACCATATACGCTCGCGACGCCATTGACCGGGCTCATCTGGCTCGTCAAGTCGCCCGTTCTCGTCTGTCCACGTCGAAGGATAAGCGAAAAGACCGCTATGACCACCGGCACCATGATATGAAGTTTTCCTCAGGCGACTGGGTGCTCCTTTGGTCGCCCTATCACCGTGGCCTCTCCGAGAAGCTCCTGTGTCTCTACGCAGGAACTTACCAAGTCGCACGTGAACTCAGTGACGTGAACCCCGACATTGCACCATTGCACTTCGTTTCGTCATCAACTCCACCACCTGTTTACACTGTGCATGTTTCGCAGATGAAACAGTACTTCGCTCGCCCCTCTTCGCCGGACTTACGCCGAGACGCTACAACGCCCGGGGGTCCTGTTACGGAGGGATGAAGTGAACGAAGACGAGGAGCCGGAGAAGCCGACAGGCGCGCGAGTGTGTTGATCAGCTGTCTTGACTCTTGACTGTGTTTTTCCCTGTAAATACACCTTGTATATACGCAACCACGTAAAAATATCACCACTAGAAAGGGCTCTCAGATTAACATTCCTGAACGACGCTCTCCGGAAGACATGTATCGGGAACAGCGTCTCCAGGGACACCTTTAGGGCGAACGTCACCAGGCAGAGTGGAGTGTGCTACCGGGAAGCTTAGGTAGCGATCATAATATCCTCCAACTTGACGTAGCGAACACTCGTAGACAGACTAAGACCGGAATAGCATGATTAACGAAATGGAAGTATGTTAGGGATGACCTAGATGCTGACACTACCATAACCGACATTGTAGAGTGTAGCGCTTGTCCTGTGTTTTTCGGTCGTGTTACGTGTCTTTCGCGCTTACAGAAACTATGGATCAATACCAACTAGCCCGATCTCAGTGCATTGAAGAGTGGTTCAAGAATGTGATAGATTCAGCCGAATGGCACACTTAGGGCAGCTTAACGAGTATACTCCCGCAGTCGACGCGCATGTCCACCACCTCTGAAATAGTTTAAGGATTTGTGTACGTTTTAAGCACGATGCACCGTTCAAGCCAAGTGTAAAATTAATCATCAAAGCCCAACTTCGACATAATAATTGGTAGCAAAACAAGGATATAATTATGAATCATGCCACAGAGAGATACTTCAGATGAATTTCAACCATCCGTGGTTCTTTAAATGGCACCCTATATCCAAATACACGTAGGCCAGTGCGTTTAGCCCCATCGAAATGGAGCCGTTTTGCCAGGGAATTGAACCCGCGGTCTCAATTTTAGCAGCGAAACGCCTGAGCCATTGCGTAATTCCGACTTTGAATATCAACTTTTTTTTTCAAAATCACGACAAGTGCACTGGGAAATATGTCTTGAATCCCAAGAAAATAACGTACTGAACTACACGTTCTTCTTTTTCATAAAACCTGTTTGATTTTTTTTTGTTTCTAAGCCATGACGAGCAAGACAGCCGGAATGCTTCTGCACCCTCAGGGCTAGCCTGAACAAATTTCCATCTCCGACCGCCAGTCACCGAGCGTGTCTGCGTTAGCATACATAGTGGTCGATATGAACTCGATTATTTAAGGACCCCTGCGTAAAAAAATTCTCATGGCGCCGGTATTCACGGTCCAACTGTCAGCGCACTTCAAGGGAATCTGGAGCTGGGTTCTCAATCAATTTTTGAAGGCCCAAGAACAACAAAAAACGAAGTAAATCGTTTACGCTAGTCGAAAACGAAAAAAAACACTATATTGACGGCGGATAAAGGACGTGTAAGAGTACTTAGAAATAGGAAATTATTATTGATTAAGCTTACGGTAAAATGTAGTTGATGTCTTATGCAGAGCTGACTCTATCATGTCTGGAGGCCCCAGCTAGAGAAATCACTTTGCCAAAATTTTGTAATGATGAATGAAAATTTGCGTTGAAACGACTAAATTTATTTTGCATTAGTTCGTGAAGCACGTTTTGGATGAGACAAAGGAAGATGAAGCAAAATAACCTTGATTTTGAAAACCTGCCCACGTTCCTATTTTTTTTAAACTAAAAATTCATGACTTCCCCTTTCTAGTAAGCTTTGGCTTGTTGCCGACACCCCTGCTCTGTGCCTAAAACCTTCAAGCTCTGTGGCTTCATGAGTGCCTCGCACAGTGGCGATTTCAGAAAAAAAAAACTGGTAGAAGTAACTGGTATTGGACGCAGCAAAGGAAAAGAATGACGCGTAGGATTATTTGAGATGCTCATCGTTTAAAGAGATGTAATGGCTGCCACGGAGCTAACAAGAAAAAAAATTAAAGCCAGCTCCACGCCTGTGCACTCTGAGTAAACAGCGGTGCTGGAAAGCAAGCGCCTCCACTTGGAGAACGCAGATTGTGTTTTTTTTCATCATCCCTCACTTTCTTTTTTTCTTTTTCTTTGAGATCAATGTGAGCGTTCGGGCAAGCTGGTAACTCATCGTGAAGAAAAATTTAACAGCGCTTAAGAAAACATTGACGGCGAAGGCAGTTTCTTTGTATTTATCTACATCTTTCTTTTTCTTTTATCTTTCTTTTCTTATCACTTGATATTGCCCTCCCTCCCTTTTCTCTCCTGGGCGCATATCCAGTTTCTGTGGCCAATACCCGCATTCTGCGGAGCTGTTCCACGCGAACAGGCGAAACGAAATGCTTAAACAGCTGTGCTGTTAAGGCGCGCCTCATGAAATGGAAATACCGTATCACCCATGTCCCCTTTGTCGTCATGATTTTACGCAATTGTGTTGATAATATTTCTCGGACAACTAGCCCGAGAGCCACAGTATACGAATCCATCAGCTACATCCAATAGAATTATCCACACCAAAGAGTATGGGAAGTTTCTTGTTTTTCACGTAATCCAGAATACTGTTGCAGAGGCGCTGAAACAGCTGCCCATTAACCCTGACACATCGTACCTCGGAACTGCATGTTTTGCAGGTTTAGTCTTGAAAATTCAATGTTCCGTTTTGGCGCCATGTGGCTGACCCTCGTAGTTGAGTACAATGACAGAAACACTGTAGTTATTCCTAAGGCTCAACTATTGGCGATTAAATGCACAATATGCAAAACGCTCCCAATAATGCTTAGCGGGTGTTTCAAGAAATGTGTCCAAAATCCTGAAAAATTAGGGATATGCGATATTTGTTGGATGCCTTCAGAATTACTTCTGTAGCCGCAGATACCTTAAGATGACTAATGACATCATTTGAGACAGTAATTAAAAGCGTTAAATTACGTGGACTTTTTAATTATTGTAGTTATGCGGTTACGTCAAATGGGAGAATTGAAGTGTTTCATGTGGAGAACTCATTGCTGCTTTGTAATATCGAAAAAAAACGGCCTCCAGTAGTTACTGTGGTCTAATAAAACTCAACAAAATTCAATGGCGCAATTGAAACAGAAGCACCGCTGTGTGCAACAAGCAGACGACCAGAATAACGTCCCTGTTGAAGAGAAGGATTACACAGGTGGCAGTTCTTCCGCGTTGGTTAACGTAATGCACCATGCCTGATATAAATGAAGCCCGCACATCCACAAGAGGAAGATGGTTGAGTGTTGATATCACAACGGTTACTCATTCTGGAGGTCTCAGAACAAAAAATTGAAGGACACTTTGTTCATTCCAAAGTGTGTTCGGTGAAAGTGTGTGGTCATTCCACTGACTATGCCATGTCTTTTAAATGCGAAGCATTACTTAGCGAACTTCGGCGACTTTGAGTGTGTCTATCTATCTATCTATCTATCTATCTATCTATCTATCTATCTATCTATCTATCTATCTATCTATCTATCTATCTATCTATCTATCTATCTATCTATCTATCTATCTATCTATCTATCTATCTATCTATCTATCTATCTATCTATCTATCTATCTATCTATCTATCTATCTATCTATCTAGCCGCCTATGACTTCGTGCTCTCCTGGCCGTATCGCAAATGGGATTTATACCAAATTTGATATGGCATAACACGACTGTATGACGAACATAAACGGCCGGCCATATCATGAAAATCATGACTAACTTGTCATGAAAAGTATGATTTACATGCCATGCTCATGGCGCGCTCGCGGCCGTTTCTTTAAATTAAATTAGCTTGATATACACCAAATTTGGGATTGAGTGACGTGACTGTATGACGAACATAAATGACAGGTTGTAATATGCAAATAATCACGTGCATGTCATGAACAACATGATTTACATGCCACGCTCATGGCGCACTCACGGCCGTTTCGTTAGCTTGATATACACCAAACTTAGTATTGAGTGACGTGTCTGTATGACGAACATAAATGACAAGTGGTAATATGGAAATCATGGCATCGCATGTGCGACATGACTTGCATGCCACGCTCATGGCGCGCACGCGGGCGTTTCTTAAGCTTGATATACACCAAATTTGGGATTGAGCGACGTGACTGTATGACGAGCATAAATGACAATTGTAATATGGAAATCATGACTTGTCATGTGCGACATGACCTTGCATGCCACGCTCATGGCGCGCTCGCGGCCATTTCATTAGCTTGATAATATCAAGCTAACGAAATGGCCGCGAGCGCGTGTATATCAACTTGATATACACTAAATTTGGGATTGAGTGAAGTGACTGTATGACCAACAAAAATGACAAGTGGTAATATGGAAATCATGACTTGTCATGTGCGACATGACTTGCATGCCACGCTCATGGCGCGCTCGCGGCGGTTTCGTTAGCTTGAAATACACCAAATTTGGTATTGAACGACACGACTGTATGACGAACATAAATGACAAGTGGTAATATGGAAATCATGAGATGTCGTGAGCGACATGACTTGCATTCCACGCTCATGGCGCGCTCGCGGCCGTTTCGTTTGCTTGATATACACCAAATTTGGTATTGAGTGACATGACTGTATAACAAACATAAGTGGCAGGTGGCAACATGGAAATCTTGGCATGCATGTCATTTGCAACGCCATATACATGGCACGCTCGTGGTGCGCTTGCGTCCAGTTCGCTAGCTTGATATACACCAAAAGTGGTATTGCGCGAAGTGACTGTATGACGAACATAAATGACAGGTCCTAACATGTGAAACATGACATGCAAATTATGTAAAGCATGATTTGCTCCTTCCTGGCTGCTTCGCATTACATCGATTCCCACAGTGCGTGGGATCTGCCGACTTTTTTACTTTTACACTCTCACTGGGATAACACACAAACCGAATATATGCGTGTCTTCTTTTTTAATTTTTTTTACTGCGAATCGCAGCGAGACGCGAGACTAATCTTCCTCCGTTCGCATGCGTTAGTATTTTCTCGCGCATTGCGCATCGCGCAAACGCCATGCGCGTTCCAGCGCTTAAATTGACGGACCCTTTGTGAATTCGAAAGTGTACACTGTAAACGCAAACTAGCCGAATTGGGCGTTTTAAGGGCTTAATACTACCTTCACTTGGGACCGTACTCCCTTAGGGAGTATTAAGATCGGTGTAATAAAGTTCTGCGTCCTCAATTTTACTTCCTTGAGAAATTATGGGGATAAAAGGTGGAAGAAAGGAGGTAAATTCACGATCTGACGCCATTTTGTCAAATGGAGTTCAAGGACAGAAAACTCCTATTTCACTTTCTCGGGCATATCTTCCATTTATTTTATCCGAAGCTATAGTGCCTTCAGTGCTGGCGTGCATGTATGCAACTGCGCGGGCGAAAGAAGTGTTTCTCAAAGTGCTTAATAAATTCATGAACGTGCTAATCAACGATTTCTTCGTCTCGTCGACTGATGCACATTGTTGTACGGAATGCACACTACCGCTGGGCTCGGGTTCACAATGCATTTCGACCACAGAATGACTTCGCTTATGTTGTTTTACCATCAAATCGAAGTTAAACTAAAAGTAGGAGCGTGTACACCCTCGATGTGGCCTATCGGCACCGCATGCACAGTCAGGGCACAGGCGGTGTGCCTCAACGCACGGAATAAGATCCGGTGTTGAAAGAACCCGGCGAAAAAAAGAAAAAATAGAAACGAAAGAAAAAACGCGACTCTCCTCAAGCGGCTGCTCTGAAAGGAACGAAGCGCCTTTGACCTTCGAACGGCGGCGATAAGAGCGGAACAACTATCGCACGCATGCGCGCGCGAGGGGAAAAAATGCCCCCACCTCCCCCGAAGGGGAATCGTGAGGAAATGCGAATGCATTTCGCGCGTGCTTCACTCCAATTATATATGGTGGTTGTGGTTCGAAGAAGGAAAAAGGCGCCTAATTTCTGCAGCCCGGTCGTGAGCACTGCGCAGAGCCTTTTTTTTCTTTTTCTTGTTTTTTTAATTTTTTTTATTTATTTTTTTTAATTTTTTTTCATATATAGCTCCGCCGAGCTCCGCCGCAGTCCGCTTTTAGTTAACGCGCACGCTGCGAATTTTTATTGTTCAACAACGCACAGGAGAAACCTCCCACCGGCACCACCTTGGAGGTCAAGATTCATTGCCATATATACGGGGTGGCCAGTGAACGGTTGTGGAGCGCGAGCAGTCGGTTTTTTCAATCAAGAAACTCGCTAGCAGACGCTGCCTGCGTCGGCGTTGCGAGGCGAGAGAGGGGGAGCGTGAGCGGGACGCACATGCGCAGTGAGGGTGTGGACGCCGCGGGGAGGGATGCCTAGAGTGGAGAGAGGGGGAAGCGTAGGAGAGGAGAGAGAGGGGCAGGGGACGCGCATGCGCAATGGGGGGTGTAAACGCCTCGGGAGGGATGCTTAGAGGAGAGAGGGGGTGCGTAGTAGAGACAGGGGGAGGGGACGCGCATGCGCAATGGGTGTGTAAACGCCGCGGGCGGGAGGGATACCTAGTGGAGAGAGAGAGGGGGAGCGTAAGAGAGGTGGTGCGTGGGGAGGGTTTGCGCATGCGCAGTTAGGGTGGTCAGGACGCACACCACCACCACCAGAGGACGGACGGACGGACGGACACCGGACGGACGTGAGCACCAGACATTAAAGGCTTTCGCCTTAAGATATGGAAGTTGCGCTCTTGCGTGTTTCGGTTTAGGTTTCGCCGCTGAATTTGGTTGAATTTCATTTCAACGCAATTATTACTAGACGCTGCTTTTTTCGAAATCTTAAAGCTGCAACGGGTTTTTAGCCTAAAGGACTTCGATTCTCCCACGTGACACAACCGCATTACTTATCCAATTAATAGGTTACTTAATCTAACTGTTTTAATTACTGTCCCAAATGATGCTTCTGGCCCTCCTAAGATGCATGGGCTACAGAAGGAGTAGTTTTGAGTGAATCGAGAAAATATCGCATTTCCATGATTTTTGAGAATTTGGGACACATTTCTTGAAACAACCGGTATATTTCGACATACGACGGTGAAAAAGCCGTGATTACAAGAAACAAGCATGAGAAGGTATACAATATCTGTGCATAACTGCCATTACGACACTGTTTCATTGAGTTAGCATTTTGAGTACAAGTTTATCGTGACTGTGTACAGACATTTGCTTGAATAGTGTGTTTCATTTGTAAAATAACTGATAAATCTTTGTTAAAACAACTTCTGTGCATCAACAAGTGTTAAAAAATAACAAGCAAGTATACTTCTTTCAAGGACAAGTTCACTGCCTTCTACAGGACAAAAGAGAAGGAATTAAAAAAAAAGAAAAAAAGAAACGTTAGAACACCAACAGTCTGGTGAGAATGGGTGTTCAGATGTAGCATGCTCGAAATACCAGACAAGAATCGCTTATAAAATCTAAGTTCACCAATAAATGCGTTTCGGTGTGTTTCTCGTATTGTCGTGACCATCAGTTTTTGTTTCATAACAGCTCTGTTTAAAGTGTGGGCAAGTGCTCAGTGACTGTTGCGTGAACACCTTGAAAGATTCTGTGAAAAGTGGATTTTTCTTGGTTGAGATCATTGTTATTGTGACAGACATGCGAATATCAATTCGTGCGTGTATTTTTTTTATGTATTAAGACGAAAGCCTTTAATGTCTCATGCTCACGTTCGTCCCTCCATCCGTGTCCTGGCACGGTGCCAGGTGGCCGCCGGGGCGCGCCAACGGACGCCGGTCCCGTCGGACTCTACAGCGCTCACGCTTTTGCTTGCGTAGCGTCGCTCTGCCCAGCGTGTCCAATCATGCAAGAAGGGAGGCGCGGGCATCGCGTTCCAGTCTGACCGATCCTTCCGTCTCAATGGGCACAGGCGTTCGCCGAACACATTTTGGAATTTACAAAGTGTGCTTCAATTTTTTATTGATAATTTTACGATGCAAGTATTTACGTAAGAGAAGAGGAGTTGCCGCTGCCATACCTAGGTACCAGGGACGTAGCCAGGGGGGAGGGGGGTTGGGGGTTCAAGCCCCCCCCCGAAATATTTTTTTCTGGGTCAATTTTTTTAGAGAGCGTTTGTACAAAATAACTCTCTCTTCTCTATTTACACCTTTTTCAAATGACGCGATAAGAAATACTGTTACATGTATTCCGCCGTCGTTACACCCCCCATCCCTGCCCCCCGGGGGGGGGGGAAAGGAAGGGGGTGTAATTGAACCCCCTCCGAAAAAAAATTTCTGGCTACGGCCCTGCTAGGCACCACCTTCTCCTTGAACACAATCAATGCAAAAAACAGCATTGAACTAAGCAGCAGCTATACGAGTTTGTTGCTTATTGCTTTTACATTCGCAAGCAAGGGCGAAGAGAAGGAAGAGAAAACGTTTAGGAACGCAATGTGATTTGTCGAATACAAGTCAAAGTTATATCCAATGAAGGATCACTAATTATGATTAGGGTCAGTTTTATGTGTTAAGGAATACCAATGATTACTCTCGAAGCAAAGACGCTCCTTAGTGCATTGTTCCTCTCAGACACGATTCAAGAAAACACAAGGTGCCTAATAAATGAAAAAAGACGGCTTGTTATAGCACCCTTGTATGTAGCATGAACAATTTTACAAAAGATCAGTGATATGTTGTAAACGTATTAAGCTCTGCTGATACCAGGCTTTAAAACCGCATATATCCTTCTCTCAAAAATATATCTCAGACCGCTGTGTGTACACAAACAGGAAGGTGACAGTGGGAAGCGAAAACACAATGCATGCCATAAATTGCACAATTTCTCGAAAATTAAGTTATACATTTTCTTGTTCTTGTGATCATTAAATGTTTCTTTTTATTCGTGGCTAATTTTTGGACAGTATAGTAACGTTTTCGAGCAGGGAACAGTCGCATGTGATGTTTAAAACTTGAGCTAACTACTTCGATACAACATCTGCAATAACTAAGTTTATTTGAGCTACTACATATTTGAAATCGGGAAAATTTTGTCGCACGCGCGTTCAGCTGAAACTTATACAGCTTTTTGTTTTGCTAAAAGGGCACTATTGTTTGTTTTTCCTCCTGCTCTTTGTCTGACTATGTACACTATGCGTAAGCGACGACACATCTACCGTTCCACCCCGTGATACCCTAGTTAACATTGGGAGCGCGAAAATATAACGCTTTTGTTATATTTATGCAGCTAATGAACTTGCAGTTTCACCGAAGGCAAGTCGTTATTGCTAAAACCTCGTGTCAAACGTGTTCTTAAACATAATATTTGGGGCAGCAGCTTACACTTTTGAACAATTGAAGGCGAAAGCCTGCTGCACGCTTGGTAACGCAGTAAGTGACACAGTCCAGGACCAGGCTTCTTTCAAGACGCAGAGATCCGTGGTGTGAGAGACATGCATTACATTATTTTGGCGATCGCGGTATAGATTGCACTGTTCCTCCTCACCTGAAGCTGTCTGTGCCTCACGCGCTGTTGCACGACTTCTGCGATCTGCTCACTTTCGACTAAGGGAAAATGCCATGCGCTGATGTCATAATGGTGTTCCTAATTTAAGCGATCTGTGAGTCCCTGTGACATCACACGGCGCCATCGCATGGCATCGTCGAGTGTTGTGACTCTATCGGTGACGTAAGTCACGTGGGTTTTTGTACGATTTCCCTGCCCTGTCTTGCTCGAGCGTTTGCTCGGGTTTATAATACATCATACATGTACAACGAAGTCATGGATTTACTGTATTTTTGGAAGTGCCTGAAAAGCAGACAGACCGTGATGCCAAGGAAAGTACAGGGGATGCTATTTGTAGCAATTGCAATGTAAATGTGAAGAAAAAAATTACACCATCTCCCGCTAAAGGGAACCATGTGTAGATGTGAAGCAGCGGGCGCTAACGCTTACACTGGCGGCGGCGTTGACGCTGGCGCTCATCGCAGCGTTGCGCAGGAGAGAAAAACTGGGGAGGAGCAAAGCAGGCAGTGATGGAGCAGTGTTTCCTACTGGGACATGCCAATCGCTGCTAATGGGCAATGAGAGACAGAAGACTCCGACTGGACACAGAGACCCGCACTCCGCTTTTAGCTAACGCGCACGCGGCGAATTTTTATTGTTCAACGCACAGGAGAAATCTCCCACCGGCACCACCTTGGAGGTCAAGATCCATTGCCATATATACGGGGTGGCCAGTGAACGGTTGTGCGAGCAGTCGGTTTTTTTCAACCAAGGAATTCGCTAGCAGACGCTGCCTGCGTCGGCGTCGCGAGGCGAGACAGGGGGGAGCGTAGGAGAGGAGAGAGAGGGGGGTGACACGCATGCGCAGTGGGAGTGTGAACGCCGTGGGCAGGGATGCGTAGAGGATAGAGGGGGGAGCGTAGGAGAGGAGAGAGAGGGGGGGACGCGCATGCGCAGTGGGAGTGTAGACGCCGCGGGCAGGGATGCCTAGTGTAAGAGGGGAGTAAGAGTAAGAGGGGAGAGTAAGAGGGGAGAGGGGGGAGTGTAAGAGGGGAGAGAGGAGGGGAGGCGCATGCGCAGTGAGGGTGTGGTTGCCGCGGGGAGTGTTGCCTAGTGGAGAGAGAGGGGGAGAGGAGGTTTTTTTAAGGGTTTGCGCATGCGCAGTAAGGGTGGGCACGCGGCACACCACCACCACCACCACCACCACCGGATTAAGCTTCGCCATAAGATGCTTCACATCTAAAAAAGTTGGCGGAAAGATAACCCACAAGTCATCTTTTCGTCCCGTTCTCTTTTTCACACTGACATTAGAAATACTACTACTAACATCCCCTATACGTTCTCTGGCATCATTGTCTGTTAGTTTTAATTAATATTGTGTCTAACAAAGAAAAACGAGCGCTTAAACTTACACTTCTTTCCGAAAGACAGAGTGAGGGACAAAAAAATCACAAACGAAAGCACCCTGTGTCCTAGTTTTTCACTTTGTCTGGTACTCATGGATTAACACACCAGACGTATTCAGCGACCAGCAAATGGAACAGCAAGTACGCTCAAGTAAAATTATGTCCGAAACCTAAATTCCTTCTTTGCGTGGACTGAAAGTATTGGTTTGTTTGGACCGGTCGAACAATTTTGGAGAAACCTTCCTTCGCTCCCTATGTGCACTTCACGAGTTCATCTTGTCTTTTTTTTGTAGTTGTTGTTCTAACAGGCTATTGCGCCATTGCAAAGAACGTCGTCCGATGACAGCCGTTCCACAATATGCCCTACGGGTGTGACACCTAATAAGAAGCTTCCCGTGCCGGGTCTGACTGAGGAAACTGCCGGAAACATTTATTAAAGTCACGAAGCCGCAGAAAAGTCTACGTTGTAGACACAATGGTCGGGATAGTGGAGAGCCCAAATATTGATCAGACTGCGAGGGAAAGACATCACAGGAGCGAGATGACGGGAGGGTAAACAAAAGTAAAGGCGCCATAGAAACGAACTCGGTCGATTGAAAGTGGGATAGTAATAATGTGAAAACAATATGGCAGCCTCGGCTTCGCAATTCTGAGGAAGTCAAGCCTTCTGCGAAATATTGATTAGTGCAGTCAGCTCTCGTCTATCAAGATCGATAGCGCCGACAGAAAAAAGTAAATTGCGACTCTTGGATTGTGAAGTGAAATAAAACGCAGAAAGTTTTTCAAGTGATAGTATCAGAGTCGAGAACATGTGGGCTTGGCGTGTGGGTCTGTGGACGAGGGTACTATTGCAGCATTAGGCTTCGGGAAGTTCACCTCTCTATTTTCTAGGTTTGACCTCCAAGTAAATATAAAGTCTTTTGATTCATTGGTTTGTTCCTTGATCGACAGATTGACTCACATTGAGTGATTGACAGAATGATTGAACCCTAAAATGTGTGGTGCTCCAGTATTAGCAGCTACATCGAGGGGAACTTCATGATTTGTAATAAGTGTAAATTTGTTGCAACTGCGTTAATTCTACACTTGATCATGAGGGCAGCATCGCGCACTGCCAAAATTTACCTGTTTTATGCATTTACTTTTTTTTAATTCCGCCTATTCAAAGTCTCTCCCGAATCGACGTGATATTGGCGAAGTTCGACACCCGTCTCGCCACAGGGGCCGAGGCACATAAAAGTGGCGGCAGGTCTAGAGGAAATAAGGGGAGGAACAGAGCAGCATCCCCATCTTACCAAGTAAGAAGGCGATACCTTTTCTCGCCTTATTTTCCCGGTGCTCCGAGTCGTCATCAAGCCTACACTGTTAATCAGGTCCCGCTTAAAGTGCTGGATATAGCCAGCATCTATCTATCTATCTATCTATCTATCTATCTATCTATCTATCTATCTATCTATCTATCTATCTATCTATCTATCTATCTATCTATCTATCTATCTATCTATCTATCTATCTATAGATAGATAGATAGATAGATAGATAGATAGATAGATAGATAGATAGATAGATAGATAGATAGATAGATAGATAGATAGATAGATAGATAGATAGATAGATAGATAGCGATATTACTGTGAGGCTGTTGGGCAATTCCTACGGCAATCCTTCTGGGCCTTATTTTGATGTCGATTTTATCAAGATTAGCATATTGAACGGGCCCTGAATTATGATGTTGATCCAAACGAATGTGTTGCCCGGCCGACTAAGGTAAACACAATGGGTGAGCAACACGGCCAGGAACCACACAATATTGTGGACACCACTTTCTTCAGAAAGTTTCAAAACAGTGGCATTGAGAGGTAATTGAGTGGTGGATCGTAACAACTCTCCAAAACTCACGCATTAGGCATAATTATTATGGTGCCGAACGAATGAACTTGCGGCACAAAGACTTTTTGTTGAAGCATTTGGGTGAGTTTTCTGGCTGGTGTCATCAGTACAATTAGGTAGGCACTTAAAACAAGACAAGGTAGTTCATCGGGCCGCAACTCAACGTATTTTGGTACTCAGTGTAGTTTGTATTACAGGTTGCACGGTGACACACACACGCACGCACGCACGCAAACGCACAGAATGACCGAGAACCATGTAAACACATCACTTGCGGCTTTTTAGGTCAACTACACAGCGCAGCTGAGCCGTTGGTTTCGTTCTCTGTTTTATAACACTAGCCCTGCAAGGGCCCGCAAGGACATTCATACGCAAAGTGATGAATAGTCCTCGCAGAAATACGTGCTGATAGATATAAAACAAATGAATACATGATGTTTCTCGTTTCTGGAGTGAACCAAAGTGAATGAGACCTGCCCCTTAATTACCACACAATGTCTGCTTACAAATGCTTTGCAGACTCGTTTTGAACCACTCATACCAATTTACGCCTTTGGCAGTGGTCAAACACGAAAGCGTAATTACTGCGTTACCTACTTTACAGAACGGAGACATTACTTTTTCCAGTCTGGCACTTTTGCACTCGGTGAAAAATAGTTCACCCTAACACTTAGGAGCACTATAATCGTCAAAGGGGGTAAAACAAGTTTACCACCAAACTCAAAAACACTTGACGGATATATCAGAGAGCCAGCCTTTGAGCGATGGTTTGCATTGCACGCTTTTTTTTAGACGACCTCGAAACCGGATGACAGGGACAACAGGCCGAGACACCATACGCCTCTGGGGCACCACGCTGTCAGCAGCGAGGTTCCAAGGAGAACAGTCCGAAGTGACGTTTCAACCTTCATAAACAACTGAACAGGCCAAACTGCACCTTCTGTGGGGACTAACAGATGAGAATGGATCATTAGACTGATGACGACATCGTGGAACTGTCTGTTCCTGCTTTTGTTTTCGTTTCAGAAGTTTCCATGAAGTTGTGAAACGCCGAGAAATCCTTGCGTTCAATCTACCACAGCACTTTGACAAGTATGCAGTATTTTCTTTTTTGCTCGTGTACATTTGCAGCACTCTTGAGCGTAGCTATACTGATTTGTTGTAGAAGAACATGCTGCACGGAAAAATTGTCTGTATTTTCAATACATGGTGCAAAAAACTGTAATATTGAATAATACGTCGGGTATTCCTTGCCTCAGTAAAGCAAAATACGCTCTAGGATGATAAGGTTTCTGTGCTTGTGTAGTCACCATCGTTGTATATCCTTGTCACGTACAACTCAAACGCTGCCGTAAGGTCTGATAATTAAGCACTCGGCTCATTTAAATCTGGCAGGCAATGGGCAAGCGCAGCTCCTTCAAACTGATAGTAATTGTAATTACAATATGCACAATAAACGAACTTAATACTGCTACAATGAACGCGACATCGCGCGAAGACAGCGCTTTGCACGTCACAAATAGGTTGAGTTCGCACATAAGACCGTACGATGAGGTTGCATTAGTGACATGCGGGGATCACTGGAATGAAATAAATCACTTCTGGTTGAAGAGGTTGCCTTGGCCGAGGACTACGTGGAGGCTGCTTGAGCGCAGAACGTTGAGAAGCTATGTCAGGCATAACATGGACAAAGGTGTTATGACTAAAATGCTTGTGAACAGTCTTGGGGAAGATGCGTCAACCTGCGTAAATTTCTACTCTGGAGATGACCTGTTTGTATACACTGTGGACTGGATTCTGCTAGAACCTCACGATGAGTCAGTGAAAACACTCCGTCGATCTGTTTCACAGACTCCGTCTAGAAACTTCACCTGTGACTTTAGAGGTTTGAGCAGTAACATTAGAGGCGGATCGACAGTGCCAACTGGTCCGGTGCTTTTCTCGAGAGCTTGCGTGGAGCGTCATGGTGAACCACTGATCGGCAAACATTCGCAGCTGAGGAATACGGTTATCCGCGCCGCCTGTATTGACCTACCACACCTGAGGCCTGCCAACAACAAGCCCAACTGCAACTCTTATCAGACTGACATCATATTTGAGGCAATCAAGTTTTACAATGTCACCGTACGTCAGAGTTTTTACCAGGGATCTATTCTTTTGGTGAAGGACATGTTCAAGGGCCTCATTGATGTACACCGTAATATAGCAGCAGCCGTGCCGTCAGGTACGAGAGATTTTTACATCCCGGGACTGGTAATGTATGTGTACGAAAGCTTTTACGCCAAACGTAGAGGTCCCGTGATGTTGTCCTTCTACGACATCCTGAAGGAGTCAAAGTTTGCGCTTACGCTGGTAGCAATAGCTCTGGTTTTAAGCCTGATGTTCTTGGTGTTTGCTGGTGCCCACAGCGCTGAGACGCTGCAGCGCGAAGGAAGTTTCCAATTCTTTCATGTTCCTCCTGGCATCGTTCTACTCAACATCGTATTCCATTCCGCGGATAGGCCGCTGGTCTCGTTCGGGTGGGCTCGTGTGTGGTTTCTGGCTTATCGGAATGTTGCCATTTTCCAACTACTTCCGTGGCGAGTTGACATCTCGAGTCACATTGCGATCTCCTCCGGATCACATGGATACTCTTGTAAAACTCGAACAGGCCTTGGACAAAAAAAGAGTGTTCCCCTGCGTAGTAAAAGACACGTTCATGCACCAGCGCTTGGTGAAAAATCGTTCCCTCGGCAACATCCATGCGAAACTCCGCTTGGCGTTTCAAACGCACATGGAGCAAGCCAAACTCATAAAATCCTCTTATAGCAGCTGCTTAGGGTGCGCTCTCAGAGATGACCGCGTGTGCTACATTGTGTCCCTGCCTTCTTGGTTCAACCATCCCTACAAGCGAATGATCATCGAATCTAAGGAACATTTCAGTCCCATGTTGCTGACGTTTGCCGTCCGCAAGAATTACCCGCATAAAGTTGATTTGAGGGAGTTGGTGAGAAAAATTATCGAAGCAGGGCTGATGCGACCAACTGAGAACAACCGAAGATCACTCCACCTGCGAAAATTTGACGAGCGACGTGTCCTTGAATTGAGTCCACTCAAGTTAGAAGAGCTTGCCTCTTTTCTGTTGCTCCTAATGGCTCTGCTGGCGTTTGCTGCAGTTGTCTGTGCTCTGGAGATAATCGTACGAGACAGTATAAATCTAACGCAAGTTGGTGTTTGGAAGGTCTAACACAGCCACCTTCATTTGGCCTTGGGCCTGTTGTCTCGCAGTGGTCTTCATATTAGTAAAGACATTATGTTGCAAATTTCATGACTGCGAATAGTTTTAGTCGGACATATTTAGTGGTCAGACAAAAGACCATAACACCGCATCAATGGCTTCAACAAAAATATGTTTTTTCTTTTTTTTTCTTTTTTTTTAAGAACACACAGCACTTTTATTTCCGAAGTACGGCAAAATTTGCTGCCGATCACAAGCCTGTATGACTTCTCAGAGCTTCTGCATTCTCTTCTCTACGTGGCTGGCTTAGCGACATGTCAAATATTATAAAAGTTAAGAATATTGGGAAACTCGACCGTATCACAAATAATTCTGGGCATTGATGGGAATGCATACTTAGATCATCCCAACAAAAAAATGCTAGGTACTATGAGTGTGGTGAAGGTGTTTGTAAACGGCGTGACTGGGAAAGAACGTTTGGTTATATTTAGGGTGAGATTGTTTTCACCCGTCATTGATGACCCCTGCCAAAGCCACGCAAATCGTTGCAGTCTGACTGGAAATAAGATGGCTTAAAATGATCATGTGATTAAATTAAGCGTGGTAGCAATGTTACTTGACACAATGGCTGATTGGGCGAGTTGGTGATTCATGAGACTTGAAATACTAGCGTGCCGCTTCAAGAGGGACTTAGGAAAAAAAAAGGCAAGCGCACACTGCCAACCGAAAGTGAATTTGGAATGCGCTGACATACATACCGACAGACAAATGTTCTGCAACAACAGCAGATAAGAGAACACAACGATATATATATATATATATATATATATATATATATATATATATATATATATATATATATATATATATATATATATATACTATAGTATACTATACTATATATATATATATAGTATATATATATATATATATATATATATATATATATATATATATATATATATATATATATATATACTAGTCAGCTGCCCTCTCGTAATAAGATCACGTACTACGTGACGCCTACAGGCAAAAAAGAGTGTTCCACACTCGCCGTAATGGCAACAGGCGGCGCTGACTGACGCTCCCACGTTTAAGTACACATATATACCCCATAAAGTGGACGGGGAGATGACCGCCACCGTAGCTCAGTGGTAGAGCATCGGACGCGTTATTCGAAGGTCGCAGGTTCGGATCCTGCCGGTGGCAAGTTATCTTTTCGTCCACTTTCATTTCTTCACATTTACATTACAATTACTTCTAATAGCTTCCCCTATACTTTCCTTGGCATCTTTGTCTGTTAGTTCTCATTAATACTATGTTTAACAAAGCAAACGAGCCCTTAAGTTTACAATTCCTTCCTTCATTCATAACGAGGGTCTCGTTCTGGCAGACTTGGTGCCTTCAGGTGGTATGCGAGGGATTACTAGTCAGCTGCCCTCTCGTAATAAGATCACGTACTACGTGACGCCTACAGGCAAAAAAGAGTGTTCCACACTCGCCGTAATGGCAACAGGCGGCGCTGACTGACGCTCCCACGTTTAAGTACACATATATACCCCATAAAGTGGACGGGGGAGATGACCGCCACCGTAGCTCAGTGGTAGAGCATCGGACGCGTTATTCGAAGGTCGCAGGTTCGGATCCTGCCGGTGGCAAGTTATCTTTTCGTCCACTTTCATTTCTTCACATTTACATTACAATTACTTCTAATAGCTTCCCCTATACTTTCCTTGGCATCTTTGTCTGTTAGTTCTCATTAATACTATGTTTAACAAAGCAAACGAGCCCTTAAGTTAACAATTCCTTCCTTTATATATATATATATATATATATATATATATATATATATATTTATATATATATATATATATATATATATATATATATATATATATATATATATATATATATATATATATGTGTGTGTCTGTCAATGCTTTCCAAACAAACTTTCAGGTGGTAGTACGCGCCTTTCTCAAGTACGTTGTACTTGAGTCTAGAGCACTTTGTTGTCATGCGAGTTTAAACTAACGTAGCTTTCGTACACCTATACTAAACACGCCACTTGAAACATCATCTGACATTCAAACAATCGAGAGTCCAGTTACTTGCCGAGTATTCATTACCATGAGAGTAGGCTGAGGACAACTAACCTGGCAGCATCCCTTCATGAGTGCGTCAATTGTGTTTTCAGTAGAACAGTGTGTGCACTTTTCCAGAATAGATCAATCGTCATTTATAAGCTTGTTGACGCCGTTCTGACTTATAGATGACATGCTTTAGTAGATGTTCTTGTGCCTTCAATCTACAGATCAAAGTGGGCGAGCTTTTTCCTAGATAGAGTGTTTGCCATATATGGCCTCGTAACGCACTTTTTGACTTACATATCTATATTTATCACATATATTCTAGTGCTCTGTGTGTGTCGGTCCATTTGAGGCCACTTTTTTATTTAAGTTGCTGTCTGTGTGAACGTAAGTCTCAGATTGAGCAATGCATATGGATAACGTTGATTGCTGTGACCCTCACTACTTGAATAAACATTTCTTACACCTTTTTCGCTGTTTCCGACTTTTATAAATCACATTTACCTGACTTCTTAGGCAAGTGACAGCATTGACTGATGGAACTTTAAGGCTGCCGGATATGTTAATTACTGTAAATCTGATAATCATTTTCGGTTAACATGGTATATGTCCTGTGCAAGAAAGACCTTAAACAAAGCATGTTCACATGCCTGTCTGAGTTAGAGGTAAGTGGTAGTAATTCTGAATTCTTCTAACGTTTCTTTGGATTATTCTATCATGTAGAAGGAGTTGCTGGCGCACAAATCATGCCTCTGCTACTCACACACACACCCACACACACACAATGAACATATCCATCGTGGCGTAAAAGAAAATTTTCTAAAGGTAAAAATAATGTCTCATAATTAAAGGCTGGATTTTTAGGCACTAAAAATCGAGTTTTAGGCGCCAATAATAGTTTGGCAAGAGAGAGTTTTGGCCCCCCATAATCGTAAATATAGGCAGAATAAATTTTTACAAAAACTCTAATTTTCAAAAAAAGACGTGCGCGACCTGTGTTTACGACAGAGAAGCAAACAAATGTTATGGTTTATGATGGCGCGAAGGCATTAATGGTTTAACATAACCATGCAATTGTCGTTCCCGCACGGCTTGCAGAACACGGACTCTCATTTTATTGTCCAGCATGGTGAGTTGAGTGTCCATCGTTGAATAAACACGCTCCTGGGTCTGCTTCTTTTCGGCATGGCTGAGAAAGGCAGCACACGATCCAATAGCCTGACCGCTAAAAGGCCAGATCTTAAGGGTCTGTTAGGCTCGTATTGGCCGGGTCTAATTGCGCAAGGTCGATTTCTCCTCTTTGTGTGGACACCATAAAGGGCCCTTTACCAGGTTTGAGCGTTTCGAGATAGAAGTGTAATGCATGCACTGCACGCTAACGATCACGTCTGCCAAGATTTGCAACGCTACGCGTCCGGGAAAGAGGTTAAATGTCAGACTGAATGCCACTTGCCCTTGATCTCACGGGCGCGCGCACCAATATGGAGGAGGTGACCTACAACATGAAATGGTTCTGCGTACGTCACAGTAGTGCTTGACACTGCGAGAATTATTCGAGGCGACGTGTAATTTGTGCAATCTGTTGCTTGAATAGAATAATGAAAGTTGATAGAAATATTAAGACATGCTTACAAACGGAATGTGTTCACATTCCGTACAAAGGGAATGTGCGCGCGTTTTTATTTATTTTTTTTTTCTTCGAATCAAGTGCGATGTGAGGCTTAGCTGCCTCCATTTCGTTTGCGTTCGTGTTCCCGCCGTTACCGCGTCGTCCCGGCACCAGCCCTGACAACGCTTAGTATGTTTTTGGGGCATTGTCTCTCACAGCAGTTCAAGCGGTGCGACGCGCTGTGTCGTGGTGAGTATACATGATCCATGCAAGTATCTCCGAACGCTTAGAGTGATCCATCCCACGAAACAGATAGTACACTAGAGAGAACGCCGAAATGATTGCAACACCGCTTGTGTGCCCGACCTGGCTTGGGCATGTCATGTGCACACAGTGTAACCTTGCGTGCGCATGACGTGTTGCTGCGTCTAGGTCGTCGTCGTGTGATCTTCCGGTTCCTAGTTGCTCTGATACCGAAGGGCAGGGAAGAAATTTGGCTTGCGAGTGGCAAAGGTTCAAAGCACCGGCATAATGCTTTCGCGGCTCGTAATGAACCAATTAAAAAGTTCTTCTGGTACAAAGCTCTTCATTGGGCACGCGAACACTTCCAGTGCATAACTAAAATTTCTCATGTGACGTGGTGAAGCGCCCTTTAAGAAATAGATTACAAACAAAACAAAAGCCATTTGCACATCTGATTTTTTTTTACCTACACTCTACTTTCCCCTGAAGGCACTCTATATGGTTTCGCATTGGTTCTCCATTCTCCTGCTGCTGCACACAGGTACCTCTTGTTGCCTGCCCCCAACCACACCCAGGTCTTCAAGGAAGCGCTTCATATAAGTGCTGTGTTCTTTATAATTGAAACACTGCGCCTTATATGTTCACGCAGATGCGGTCACGGCGGAGCTTTTATGTCATTTTGCAGACTGTTACGACATGGATATGTTCTCCGCGATCGAGTTCAAGATATGTCTTGGTTGGTCGGTCAAACATTAGTGATAGTCCTGAGGGACGCCACTAACTCGCAGTGGGCTCCTCCCACGCTGGCACGGACAGACTAAGCCTGACCGCCGCACCGTAGGCTCCCTGGACGGCCCAAAGCTGATCCCCGTTGTTGGGGCTTCTGATGACGGACGGAGCACCACTTGTCTTCGTTGGCGCGATCACTGCCCAACTAGGAAGGGCCTCTCCAGAGCATGTGCTCTCAATTAGCTACCTCCCCGCAACGGGGGCACGAGCTGCTAGTGTAAATATCCGGATAAATTTCGGGAAATAGAGCCATATGTGGGCACCAACTCGTCTGTAACAGACAAAGTGTCAGTGCCTGGGCTCTGTGTTATTTACTGTGAAGAGGAGGGTAGCCCCTCCTAGGTAGACGTGGGGTGAAATCTCAATGTATGCGATGGGCTGATTTCTGTTCTCCAACGTCGTGAGCTGGGGAGAGCCTCCATGGGCGCGGAACGTCAGACGTCACGCCGTACGGAGAGCGAGCTCGTCCAGGTTCGTGGGGCCCCCATCTAAATGGCCGCTTCAAGATATTTGAAACAGCCAGGCGATTTCTTCTGACCAATATTATATTTTAAAAGTTTCGGTAATGTGAAAAATTTTATGTCCCTTCTTTCCTATACATTTTCTTTGCAAATATTCAATGGAGAGAAGACACTGCAACCGCGTATATAAGTGATATCAGTGATGTGTAGCATCCTAAAAGCAAACACTTTGGTTTCTTGATTTGTCTTGATTTGGGACTGAGTTCATAAATCTTGCTCTGTTAAGTTTGTGTCGCGAATTAACGATACAAAAGTACGCTTGGACATACGGATAACGCCAGCCTCGAGCATTTTCTCTTGCTCTTTCTTAATTGAGGGGTTTTTTTTTCTGTGAGACGTACTAATAGTAATGACATGTTTCGGAAGTGTCTTACCTCGTAGCTGAAATCCTGTTTTGAACATGAATTTACAGTCAGGATACCCTCTTACTCTTATGAACCAATGCCTTTTCTGGAAATTTCTACCGCTTTTTTCTGCCTTCCCTTTTTTCTTTTATTCTTTTTACTAGTTGGAGAGAACTGCTGTAAGTGACGATCGTCTTGAGTGCTATGTTGGCGTTCCTAAGGATGAGAGCGGACACATTACATTAATATTATCTGAAGTTTTAGTCTCAAAGCCACGGTATGATTTCGAGAGACGGCACAGTGAAGAACCCCGAAATTTCCACCGTCTGGTAGTCCTTAACATGCACCGACGACATATTACATTATTGTGGAGGGGGGGGGGGGAGTGGCAAATGTAATATGTGATAAGTAACTCAGTCACGACCATCGCTTCTATACCACGACTCCTGCACAGACATCATGGGACAATACCCTCAGCTTCACTCATTCTACATCAGCTTTTGGTGTCGCATCCACCAAGACTATGCGGAATGTATTTTACGATGTTCGAATTTCGAAATGTTTTTTTTTAAAGGCGACACTGATGCAACCGCCTTGCAAACCAGTGCGTTAACCTGTTTTCCCCTTAGGCGTGAAAAAACATAGAGCACCGACCTTTGCACGCCTGACGAGAAATTTTCTACGTTCTCCTTGATACCCAAAGTAGCCAGAAGCCAGTCGAGCTGTTTTAGCAACACGAACAGTTGTCATACAATGAACAGCTTGAGATATAAAGCATGAAAATATAGCACTGACGTGCGGCCACTCCGTGTGCCACTGTTATAATTTTATGCGATATATCTTTCAAGTTCCCATATAGCAATTAATTTACGGCCCCTTTACGGCCATATTACATCGCATCGTCGAGACTCCTTGTCACCAGAAACACCACATTTTCATTCATGGTGCTCTTTGGCACCACCTTAGCCTTTCGCCTACAGGGACTACATAGCATCATGAAAACTGCGGCGTTGTTCAGCCGTTATTGCAACAGTGCGGCCAGACGACGGAGCAGTCACATGATATTTTCGGAAGAGAATCCTTGTTAAACGTTATTACTGCTACAAGAAGTTTTAGATGCGAAGCATCTTATGCTCAGGGGCTATGTCGGTCCCTCCCGCGTCCCGCTCCCGGCCACTTTCATGAAGTAGGGAAGCACCCATTATGCGAACCAGAACACTGTAGTAATATGAAGGCCGTCAACCACTACAACAGTCATCAGAGTCATGGCCGAGAGCACAGAGAGGCTGCTTAGCAATGGCTAGGCAGGTGGTGTCTGTCGCCCAGGTTGACCCCATTCCTTGATCTTGCTTGCATGTGTTTGGAGGGGGCTTAGTCCGTCCATCCTTCCCGCGTCCCACACCACCACAGCGCATGCGCGTCCCCCTCCTGCTCTCTCTCTCTCCTCACCTACGCTCACCCCCCTTTCTCTCCTCTATACTCTGTTTCAGAAGTTCCCTTCAGCACTGTGGAGGCTACAGCGCCCCTTAGCCAATAGGAAGGGCGATTAGCCCCTCCACATGTATTCATCCGTGCCGCGTCGTCTGCTTGGCGTCTGCACGCACACGTTCAGCAAGCAGATGGCAGCGCCGAAAAAAATAGAACATTGCCGCACTCATCGAGGCTGCTGCTCTCCGCCTCGAGTTTATCACGTCGTCGTCGAGCGGTCTGTGGCTCATAAGTTCCAAACACACGCATGTATTTGGTAGATTTATGTCTTGGAGCTTCGGCAGCAATGTATTCGTGACTACATTGAGCTATTTCCATGACTCGCTATCAAATTCTCGGCGCGTTAGGCTTAGAAGGCGTGGTTAAAGCAATTGCTCATCACGCCAATAACGACAGAGCGTACCTGATGCTTTGTCCTGATCGCGAGATGGCGCAAAGAGATAGGTCATTACACCATTCATTTGTTGCTGTGAGTGCTTTGTGCGAGCGTCAAGGGCAAGTTCGGATCGAAGCGGGTGGTCGCGTCTGCATGGGCGCTGCCATGTTGATTTTTAACCCCTGTTACCGACGATTACTGATACAACAATTAAAGAAATACGACGTAAATGCGATAAAGAATAAACAAATTAGTTATTGATGTGCACAAGCAGATGCTAAAGAAGCGCAAATGGCTCAACCTTGCCAATTGCAAGACAATTATATCTGGATCTATGTTTTCCTGCGCAAGCGCGTGGCTTGTTTACACCCTCTAGCTTTGACAGTGCTGAACGGTAGTGGTGAAACAGAGTATAGGAATCCTCTACTCTACGGAGCGGCCCCCGCGTCCCACAACCCCCACCGGGCATGCGCGTCCCCTCCCCCTATCCTCTCCTACGCTCACCCCCTTTCTTTCCTCTAGGAATCATCTACTCCACGGAGCGGCTCCGGCGTCCCACACCCTCACAGCGCATGCACGTCCCCTCCCCATCTCTCTTCTCTTCGACGGCCCCCCCCCCCCCCGTCCTCTACGGAGCGGCGTGCACGACAGGTGGTGTGTGACAGCTGCATAGTCCGCTGGGGGGCGCCACGGTTGTTCTGCGGTATGAAAATGACGGAGCGCGCACGCCTCATTCTCTCTCCTGTGCAGCGCCGTGATGAGCGCCCGGACCGCTGCCGTGAAACGAGAGCGGCGAGGTTCCTCCCGCTCAAGCTAATTATCTCCCCGCTGATTCCCATCCACATATGGTTCCCTTTAGCGGGAGATGGTGAAGTTTTTTCGTACAACTGAAATTCATTGACAAACACGTTGTTGCTGCCCCCTGGCCTCGTCAAGATGTATGCTTACTGCTTTCTTGCTAGGGTGGCCTTCAACATTGTACTTCGTGCATGTTGCAAATAAAATTTGACTTGACCTGACTTGACTTGACTTGTTAAAGAGCCTGCGGGAGCTTTCGCGCTGATGTCGTCGGTGGAATAATGTACGCATCTAAAACAACGCGCAGCTATTTAATCTGGCCGTAAATCAGCGGCCGTAATCGACGCCCACAAACACGCACAATTTTTACATATATGTATTTATATATGTAAGACGAAACAGCGATGAAAGTTGCCACGCGGCCCGAGCTTGCGCTTCCCTGGATATTGGTCACTTGACGGGCCCGGTCCTTCGGTTACGCATATGTATGTATGTATGTATATATATATATATATATATATATATATATATATATATATATATATATATATATATATATATATATATCGCCTTTCATATCCACTAAGCTGTACCGCCCAGCTGCGCTTCTGTAGTGCATTCATTAACACCAGCCGCGCAAAAACACTCCCCATTATTTGTACACAAAGGGATACATATTTACCGCTGCATTAATTTGTGACACTATAGGACAACTTAATCGATGATGTTTTGTGTTCCAAGCGTGAACGAAAGAAGTGCAAAAATATCAGCTCGGCAATTAAAGCCAACCGCCTGCATAAAAGCGCTTTCGAGTCACCTGTTGAAGCATTCGAATGAATGTCCGACTCTGGTGGTAGAGAGAAACAAATGCTTAATTGCTCCGTAAATTGTTTTACACAATGGAGACAGTACCTCTCATAGCATGGCACATTTGCATTAAATGAAAAGTAGTGTGGGGAAGTTTCACGAGGACTCCATCAGTTATAATTGAAAAACAGTGTGAATAGCGACCTCTACACGACTTTGTGGCTATATCAGAGTGTCATTCGATGTGCGGCAGCTGTTCAGGCAGGATTCCTTGTGTCCAGGTCTCCAGGTTGGACACAACACAATACGTTTCGTACGCTCATGGGGTACCACGCAATGAGCATCAAGACCCCGCAAGGAGAAGTAGGAGGTGACGTTTAAAACCCCCAAAATAGTGAAAGAGGCCACACTCTACCTTCTGTGGACATTTACAGAAACGATGAGGCCATTGGACAAGTGACCACTTGTTGAACTCTCCTCTGCTGCTTTTTTTTTGCACGTTCCACACGTTTCCATGGAGTTGGGAGACGGCGAGATGCATCGACTTTCAATCTACCAGTAGTGCTTTGCAAAGTGTTAAGTATTTTCTTACTTCTACACCTTTCAAGCTGTACTGAGCCTAGCAATACTTTCTTGACGAAGCGTAACTCTCGGTGAAAAGCCTGCCTGCGTTTCCATGTAGGTTGCATAAAAGTGGCAGCGACAATTTCGGTGGGTAAAAAAAACTACGCTCACAAAAATCGCCCGTGCTTGCAAAGTCACCGCCGCTATCTTGTGTTACCACTTTATAAAGGGCGCGCTTAAGTAGGAGTTGATAAATAAGAACACGGCTCATTTAAATCTTGCTGGCGATGTGGAAGTTCAGCCCATTCAAACTGATAACGACTGTAACTATATTCAGCACCATAAACCTACTTCATACTGCTACAATGAACGGCACATTACGTGAAGAGTACGTGTTTCGCATCACAACAAGGTTGAGTTCACACATCAGACCATACGACGAAGTTGCACTAGTCACATGCGGGTGGCATTGGGACGAAATCAACCACTTCTGGTTGAAAAGGATGCCTTGGGCGGTGACTACGTGGAAACTTCGTCAGCGTCCCATGTTGAGAAGCTATGTGAGGCGTAACGTGGACAAAAAGGCTGTGACCAACATCCTTGTGGACCGTCTTGGAGAATATGCGCCAAGCTGCGTACATTCTTACTTCAATTCTCGCTTGACAGGTGATCTTTTTGTTTACACAGTGGACTGGATTTTGCTTGAACCTGACGATGAATCAATCAGAACACTGAGTCGATATGTTTCTCAGACACCTTCTAGGAACTTCACCTGTGAGTTTAGAAGAAAGACTAGCGACAATAAAGGTGGGACAACCACGTCAACCAGTCCGCTGATTTTCTCGAGAGCTTGCGTTGAGCGTCAGGGTGAACCAGCGATCGGCAAATATTCCGAGCTAAGGAATACACTTATTCGCGCCGCCTGTATTGACATACCGCATCTGAGGCCTGCCAAAAAGAAACCCAGTTGCAACAGTTATGAGGTTGACATCATATTTGATGCGATGAATCTTTACAATGTCACCGTAGATCTGACATTTTATTCGAGTTCACTTCTTCTGGCCGGAGACATGTTTAAGGGTTTGATTGATGTACACCGAAACTTGGCAGCAGCCATCCCGGCTGGTACCAGAGATTTCCACATTCCTGGGCTGATAACATATTGGTATGAGAGCTTTTACTCCAAGCGCAAGGGACCGGTTATGCTGTCGTTCTACAACATCTTGAAGGACTCAATACTTGCTGTAACACTGGTAGCTCTAAGCCTGCTTTTGTGTCTGACGTTCTTGGTGTTTGCGGACGCTCACCGTGTAAGGTACTGTAGCCTGCACAAGCTTTCCAATTCTTTCATGTTCTTGCTGGCATCGTTCTACTCAACGTCGTATTCGATGCCCCGGGTATCCCGCTGGTCTGGCTTGGGTGGGCTCGTGTGTGGATTGTGGCTTATGGGGATGCTGCCATTTTCCAACTACTTTCGAGGTGAGCTGACGTCTCGGGTGGCAGTGCGAGGTTCTCCGGATCATATGGATACTCTAGCAAAACTCGAACATGCACTGGATGGACACAGTGTAGCTCCATGCGTCGTGAAGTCCACATTCCTGCACGAACGTCTCGTAAATAATTATTCCATCGGCAGCCTTCATAGAAAGCTTCGTTTGGCCTTTGAAACCCACAAGGAGAAAGGCAAACTAGTGAAATCTTCGTATAATGATTGCCTGGGGTGCGCCGTGAGAGATGACCTGATCTGCTTCCTCTTCTCGGTGCCTTCTTGGTACAATCATCCCTACAAGCGAATGATCGTCGAAACTAAGGAATATCTCAGCCCCATGTTGCTAACTTTCGCAGTCCGCCTTAATTACCCGCACAAAGCTGGTTTGAGCGAGTTGATAGCAAAGATAAGAGAAGCTGGGATGATGAGACCACCAGAAAACACCCGAAGAGAAAGCCACTTGCGAAAGTTCGACGAGCGAGTTTTGCCTGAATTGAGTCCCCTGAAGTTTGAAGAGCTCGCTTCATTTCTGTTGTTCTTCGTGGTCCTGTTGGGTGCCGCTACACTTGTCTTTGCTCTGGAGATGATCCTCGGAGCAAGTAAGGGTCCTCGTGGAGCTTTAGTTATGCAGGCCTAACACGCCACTCTGCATTCTGCTTAATAGGTGCGCAGTACTTAAGGGGCCGACTTGACGCCCATGCACTGCTTCATGTTGCATGGTGTCGCAGCGGTCATAAGAAGCCTACAGAAAGGCTAACGAAGCTCAAAGGGAGTTGAAAGTCAACCAAGAAGGTCTAAAGTAAAATAAGCTATTGAAGTCACCGAGAATTATTCACACTAATTCAACTAAGTCGAGCAAAACGCTTCAGAAACATCCACCTGATATCCGCGCCGCGCCAGACAGGCCGCCACCACCTCCGTAAGCGCGTGATATGCCATGGCGCTGGCGAGTGCGCGATTTCCGAGGAGTTGCTCGGTTGTCATTGCTACGGATTTCCTCAGGTTTCACGACAGCTCGGCTGCATTAAGCGCAGTCTTTAGAACTACACAATTATTCGAACAAGAACACCTTACAGCAAGAATTGGCGCGGGATATTGAACTTCACAAATACCAAGTGAGGAGCTACATTAGCGATTCGTTAACCCCGAAATTAGTCCAGGATTTCTTGTTTAGGAATCATTCTGAAGCTCGAAAACCCATCGAGTAGTGACTCTTGGAAGATAGATCAGTTCTGCGTTGACAGACACGTTTTCAGTGGTTGAACGACGTCCTACGGCACCGAATCTTTCTTCGGCATGGCGAAAGCTTCTGCGTACGCACTGGAACCTATATTGCGCATTGTTTGAGAATTTGCTATTATGAAGAGAAAGGATTATATTCTTTTTAGGCTTCTGTATTCTCGTTTTTACGGAGTTAAATAAGCTACCGATACGCTAGGCGTTAAGATCATCCCTGGAAAATCCTCGCACTTAAAACCCTGTGAGACCCGCAGCTATTTACTGCCAGCGACACGAACAGAGTCACTGACAGGCTTGGTACTAAGTCTTGCCAAGAAATTCTCGAATATTTATTCTTTCCCTTTGGAATTCTGATGCATATTGTTGTACTTGGTTCATTCTGCCTATTTCAACAAGAACACCTTACAGCAAGAATTAGCGCGGGATATTGAACTTCACAAATACCAAGTGAGGAGCTACATTAGCGATTCGTTAACCCCGAAATTGGTCCAGGATTTCTTGTTTAGGAATCATTCTGAAGCTCGAAAACCCATCGAGTAGTGACTCTTGGAAGATAGACCAGTTCTACGATGACAGACACGTTTTCAGTGGTTGAACAACGTCCTACAGCACCGAATCTTCGGCCTGACGAAAGCTTTTGCGTACGCACTGGACCCTATATTGCACATTGTTTGAGAATTCGCTATCATGAAGAAAAATGAGCATATTCTTTTAAATGCGAATGCATTTCTTAGTCGGGCTATGTCACGCATCCGGCGTTGTGCGGCGTCTGCGTTGTCCGCGGCAGGTGTTATCTCTCCGCTCTCACTCCCTCTCCCATAGCAACAGCTGCGGGCGCGCGCGCTTATCCGGAGTAGCGGAGAGTGAGTGGAGAGGAGGAGCGCGCTCTGGTGTGTGAGGGCGCTCGCATCGCGGGAGCTCGGCGGAGCTATATATGAAAAAAAAAGAACAAAAAATGAAAAAAAAATAAAAATAAATAAAAAACAGAAAAAAAAACACACAAAAAAAAGCAAAAAAAAAAAGGCGCTGCGCCGTGCTCCCGACCGGGCTGCAGAAATTAGGCGCCTTTTCCTTCTTCGAATCACAACCACCATATATAAATGGATTGAAGCGCGCGCAAAATGCATTCGCATTTCCTCACGATTCCCTTCGGGGAGGTGGGGGGCATTTTTTAAGCTTCTGTATTCTCGTTTGTACAGAGTTAAATAAGTGACCGATGCACTAGGCATGAAGATTATCCCTGGAAAATCCCCGCACTTAAAAGCCTGTGAGAGCCGCAGCTATTTACTGCTAGCGACACAAACAGTCACTGACAGGCTTGGTACTAAGTCTTGCCAAGAAATTCTCGAATATTTATTCTTTCCCTTTGGAATTCTGATGCATATTGTTGTACTTGGTTCATTCTACCTATTGGCAAAGATGAAGAAGCCCGCAAAGACTTATGAATACATATTTTATGTGGTGTGCATCGTGTATACATTTACTTGAAAACGATATGGAAGTACATTTTGGATAGTGTTAGCCATTCTATCACTAGTGATGTCGTTATGTCAATTTGTTCCCCGAAGAAACTGTTTTAAAATGATTGGTGGGCTTTAATAGGTACGTTGTTACGCACCCATAATGTCAATGCCATTTATGCATTGAGTGTTAGAAAATTACGAGGACAGTGCGCTTATGAAACTAAAACAGTAATCCAGAACAGAAATAAAACAGAGTGACTCATTCCCATCTGGTTCTCGGTCCTTTCTGTTTCCAATACCGAGGAAAGCGATGGAATCAACTCCGAGTAACGTGGCTTCTAAGTGCATGCCATGGTATCCGGTATGACACAGAACATGCTTTTTATTTGTGATTCGTATCCTAGTGTTTGTTATAATTGTGTTTGTTTCCTTTACAATGATGCATTAGCAATAGTGATGATTTATTTGAAAATTTGTCACGCTTTCAGAGTAATGAAGCCCCCCTATACTACTAACGGCATTGGACAGCATCAGCTCATATGCGAGCCGTCGATGGCCCAGTCATATGGTGAATTTTCGTTATTACCGGAAAAGCAAGCCGATTTAGACTTCATATTATTTGATTTATGAGCGCGTATATTGTTTTCCTTCATGTGAAGACAGTGTGTAGATTTACAAAGGTGATATTTAAGCGTGATAACGAACTATTCACTTTCAAATCTCTACGTCGATAGATAACCTTGTCCTTTTTCAGTCTTGACCAAAGTGTTCGTACTTAATTCTGGGAAGAGCATTGACAGTGTATAACGTGCATAACTGTGTATCGCCAGGCCGAGGTTTGACATCTACATTTTCTTGAGTTGGGTTCTGGGAGTCACCCCTCGCGACCTGACTGAAATTCATTTTCTGTAGGACTGTTTCTGTGTGCTAAAAAAAAAATTTCTGCACTTTTCTTAAGCTGACCCACTTGCAACATTCAAACTGAGCGAATTTTGGGTGGGTGTGTGTGTGTAGGGAGATTGCAATCATTTTTGTTAGCTCTCTGTGTGCCCACAAAAGTGCGCAGTTATTCTTGGTCAGATCATTTGCGATGTTGCAGGGTCAGAAAACACTCTTCATTTAAATATGTGAAGTTGCATAAAATATTTGAACGTTCTGTGTAATAAGCAAGGCGGGAGTTCTTTGCGATATTTAGGCTTAGTAACACGTATTTGACTTACAGATATGTAGGTGTCGCTAGCATTCTTTGTTCTTTCTGTGTGTATGTCTGTGTGTGTGTACTGATCAATGTGTGGGCACTTCTTTGAATTGAGCGTTATCAATATTTAAGGTTCATAACGCATGTTTGACTTCACACATATAAGGCACGTTTGACTTACACACATATAGACTATTTTACGGACGGTTTATCCAGCAGCCATATTGGGCTGTTAACCTCGTCGTTGCTTATCTTGATCAACTAAGCAAACAGCGCTAAAGGGTGCGTATAAAGATGAAGACGGTTTGGTTGTTGCATTTGGCTTTTCCTGACCTGATCAGTTCGCGTCACGGGATACTAAATAAGAAAACATTTGTTTAACAGCCAATATGGCGGCGCCCAAACGTCCTACGTAAAATTATGTAAAAGTGTCGAATATTCACCCCTATGCATTGTGTGTGCTCAATCGCAAACATATTTCTCGAATTGGCGACAGCGTGTGTGTATGTCCTGGCAGTCACTACTGAAATAAAGTTTTTAGCGCAATACTTCGTGTTGTCGATGTCCGTTCTTAATCACGCCGATTACTTTCTTCCCGCTGTGAAAGCTTAAACATTGGGCAGGTGTTAGACTCTCGTAACACGAGAAGACTGAAACATGGCCGCACTCATGTCGGACAAATCAGCCCCAACGAGAAAATAGATATGCTTTTCATTTAATTCACCATTTCATTGCCCCATGTGCGCACTTATGTCTTCGTATGTCTTTTGGGCAAGTACGTGCCAACGCATCGATTGCCGATTTCCTTCGTTCCTTCACTCCTCTATTATCTTTTGTATTTTGCCCTTGCACTCTCCCTTTCCCTCAGTTTAGGTTAGCCAACCCGATATTTTTATAGTTACCCTCCCTGCTGTCTTTTCTGTATACTCCTCCCGATCGTTTTGAAGGGCGCAGATTTTCATAATGTTATCCTATTAACGAGTATATTTAAGGGAAAAGCCTTAGACGCTTAATCGCTCGCGAAGACTGTCCGTCGGCGACCCACGGCGGCATCCGTGTCAATACGAGTGATGCGAGAAATCGTCATCACGGGAAGACGTCACAATATGACGTCCTCATGACGTCACAGATCGCCAGAATTGTTGAGGTCATCATGACGCCAGTACGGCGTCATCACAAGGCGCCGTCGCTAGGTCCAAGGTGGTACGAGCACAAATGCATTTTAAAACCACGTGAGGCACCAAAATCTATGGGAGGAAGGATTATTATATCGACTGAGAACAAAAAGGAGATCGCTTTCGAATTGAAGTCGCCTTAGGCGAGCTTTTGCGCTTGCATATGGAGATTGAGTGTGGGCCACTTTAGAGCGCTATTAATCTTATCATTGAAATTTATTAGTCACCATTATCGCCACAGTATCAAGAATGGTGCTCCTTGCCCCCATTTCGCCCTTGCGTCACAAAAGACCACATATCATTATCATCATCATCAAAGCTAAGCTATTGTACGGCCGTCAGTGGCAGGGAAAATGGGCGGCTGGCACGCGCTAGAGCCACGTCACAACAGACCACATATCATTATCATCATCATCATCGAAGCTAAGCTATTGTACGGCCGTCAGTGGCAGGGAAAAAGGGCGGCTAGCACGCGCTATAGCCCACTATTCAGTCGGAATAGCGTGCTTCGGAAACTTTGCAACTACCTAAGATTTTTTACAGCAGATATTTTAGATGCGAAGCAGCTATTTGACCAGCCTGTGTAACGCTGTCCCTCCGTAAGTCCGTACGAACGCGCCGCAACGCACTCCCCTCGCCGCAGGTGTTGGAGCTGTGCCAAGTAGGTCACGCCGCAGCTGCGCGTTGACGTCAACGCCGCAGCTGCGCGCTGACGTCGCTCTCTCCCTCGCCTGCCGCGCGCTCGCCGTAGCGCCCGCAGCTGCCGCCTCGTCCATTCGCCCGCAACACCTGCCGGGTTAGCGCCGTTCAACCCGTGACGCCACCCGTGCGCAACGCTGGTGCTTCGCATCCCATCAGGGTTCCCTTTGGGAAGATGCACCTAATTTTTTTTGCGCGGGGTTTGCCGTGTACCGCATATAGAAAACTATCATCATCATGAACCATTACGCACTCTCGTCATCCTGTTATTTATCTTCTGTGTCGCTACCAGAACATGTGTGCCGGTTTGTCTGGCGTTGGATGCATGAACTCTGATTAGCGAAATATCGAGTACAGGGAGAGAGAAGGGGAAAGAAAGAGTCGAAAGAAAGAAAAAGAGAGGAATTCTCGGCGGAAAACTTGCTTGGCGAGCTGAATTCTAACCAGCGTACTCATGATCCGAAGGAGAGCGTCGTAACCACTCCGCTATCAAGGCACGCTTGCATAGCCTTGTATCGTATAGGAAGTGGACAGGAAATAGAATTGAGGGTCAGAAGAAGGATAATCATAATAATATCAAGGGTGTTACGTTCCCGAAACCACGGTATGATCATGATGGATGCCGTAGTGGAGGGCTCGGGAAACGTTGGCCATCTGGTGTCCTTTAGCATGCACTGACATCGTACACTACACGGGCCTCTAGCATTTCGCCTGCGTCCAAATTAAATGGTCGCGGCAGGTTTCGAGCCCGCGAATTTCGGGTAAACAGCCGAGCGTTAGGGGGGACGGTAGAGACTAAAGCATGGCACAGAAGGAAAGAAAAAGAGAGAAATAAAGTGAAACAAAGGGATGAAAGACACAAAAAAGAAAAGGAAAGAGAGAGGACACAGGAAAGAGAGAAAGAGAAAGAAGGAGATAGAATGATAGGAGAAGTGACAAATTGAGAGGGAGAGAAGAACGGGAAGAAAGAGAAATATAGAACGAGCGATCGAGAAAGAAAGAAAAATAGAGAGATAGAGGATAGAAATAGAAATAAACACATACAGGAAAGAAAAAGGCAGCAAGCATAGCCATGGATGGTACAGTATTCGCCCCGAAATCTTTGAGTGACACCCTCTCGCGTGCGACATCATCGCGAGAACTCGGGTGCCGCTGTGCGCGTGTGCGCTCGCCACGTGAAGGCTACACGACGTGGCCGGCCGCTCTATCCTGCTCGAGTCATTGAAACATTAGCAGGCAAATTTGTGAAACAATTTGTGCGGGATATTAAAGCAAAATGCACTTGCAAATCGAGCGGAGTTGCAGTGAAGAGGACGTTAAATGTCAATGGCTGCTGGTGTCGTTCGCTAGTAATGATTGCGTAGCTACATAGACGTGTATGGCGATGATTTCTTTTCCTGTCTATAACATGGCCCTGGCACGCTGAAAATGACTTTGCGGCACATTTTCGACCACTGACTTCAGCGTTTGTCCTTCAGCTTCCGTGTCTGCGTTATAACGCAATTATGTCTACAACGAGCTAAGCGTGTTCGGTTGCCAAGCCTGCTCCTTCGGTTCGATTCCGTTGTTCGAAGTTTTAAGCTCATGATAACGACGTTATTTGAATGAAAAATGATGTCATTCAAATAAATTTACTTATTATTACAGGCAACAGTGTCTGGTCAGTTCCAAGTTTTCAGCAACTGCTCTGCAAGCGCGTCGGAATAACTTGAAATTTACTACAGAAATAAAAACATCGAGAGCAAGAGAATAACGTGGGTGCACGACGGTGATATGAAATATTGACAGGTTGTGCAGAGTTCTCTTAGGCAGCGTATTTTAACCCTTACATAAGTAAATCGGCGTTTTCTGGCTCGCTCACGGTCGTCTGAATATACGCTGATCAGAATTAGCGTAACCATACTAACGGATATAAATGCACAGCTTTTGCATCGTAAAGTTGGGATGACATGTGCTTGCAATAAATAGTGTGAATGACTCTCAACGGTCGACTCCTGATAAGGGCTTGGTACGACCATTGTACTAAATATCTCACAGGGTCCCTATGCATTTCCCTAGGATGACTCAAAGGCGATAGCCATCTTCTGTTTCTTCAGACGAATGTAATGTTCCTCACCGGCCTCCTCCAAAAGCTCTCTGGACCGAACGTGGTTTTGTATTGCCTCCGTGATCGGTCCACCGTGCACGGAGGCAGTGCTAAGAAACGGTCTGATGTGGGGACGTCTCATGTGACGCCACGTTATAAGACGTCCTGATGACGCAATTGTGACGTCACGAATACGTCACAAGTGTTGCCGATTTGTGACGTCAATATGATGTCATATAGTGACGTGAAGACGTTATGCTGATTTTTGTGACACTCTTGCGGACGGCCTCGACGAGATACGCCCCCCGACGGTCAGTTTGCGCGTTTCATCAAGCATTTAAGGCTTTCGCCTTAAATATTCAGTTTTGTTAAAGATCCGTAAAAATATCAATAATCAGCCAAAGGGGCCGAAAGAACTGTGGGAAAAAACGTTTTTCCGGCTCTTCCTGGCCCATTTCACCGATTTTTCCTAGGGTTCACCAAGCTCTAGTGTGGGTATCAAGTGAAACACGAACAGCGGGGTGCATTGCCCAAGCATTAAAGAACTGTACAGTGCACGCCATCCTGCCATCACCATTGACAGGCACGCACAGCCGATTAGGCAGCACTGTGTGATCGAAAGCATGAATACGGCCGTCGAGCGTCAAACCGCGTGGGCGTATCTGTAGTTAACCATAAGGGTGTGACGTCTACTACCTGCACCACTGCTGGCGTTTTACTCGGCGCCGATAGTACGGGTAACAAGCTTTAATGCGCATCCAACTAGCCCAGTCTACGCTAGTTGTCCGCAATAACACCTTGGTTGAAGAACTTAATTTTATTTTCTCGGAACACGTTTTGTGTACACAGGGTCACATGACTACAATTGTGAGGTAAGTGTGAATTTCCGTTCAACTCAAGTCTCTTTACACAACTCTAACTTTTGCGAACAAGCCATAAAATTGATTGCGCTTCGCTTCCAAAGTAGCGTAGAATTCTTAACTCGCTTGGCTTGACGCTCGTGCGTTCACGTAAAATATTGCAACGCCATCCAGCCGGGTGAGTTACGCTACTAATTCGGGGGGATGATCCTGACTGCGTTGGCTGGAGTATAGAGAAGGTGTGTTAAATGTAAACGCTTCTTAACCTCCTGTAATGCTGGCAGCCATATATAGAAGTATGACTAGAAGAAAACACAGCTAGTAATCGAGGTGCGCCGTGCGACGCGACCGAACCATAGCGAAAATGCTCCTGTTTTAGCTATAGCCTAGCAAATGACAAAAGCCGAATCTCTCCATCTGCGTCATCGGAGCGCCGATGGCAGCGCCGCCATCGCTGTCGCACGAGGCGAATAGAAAGGGTATGGAGGCTAGCAAGGGGTGGTAAGAGGGAAGGTGACGGGCTAAAAGCGTAGCCAAGCCAGTATCAGCTTGGTACCCAGTGGCGTAGCCAAGGGGGGGGGGGGGGGGGTTGGGGAGGTTCAACCGCCCCCCCCCCCCGAAATTTTTCAGTTTTGCTTGCGTATATATGCACGCACACATACAAACGCACGCATGAACATACATAAAGTATGGTTGAACCCCCCCCCCCCCCCCCCCCGAAAAATGCCCCCCACCTCCCCGAAGGGAATCGTGAGGAAATGCGAATGCATTTCGCGCGCGCTTCACTCCATTTATATATGGTGGTTGTGGTTCGATGAAGGAAAAGGCGCCTAATTTCTGCAGCCCGGTCGGGAGCACGGCTCAGCGCCTTTTTTTTTTGCTTTTTCTTGTTTTTTTTAATTTTTTTTATTTATTTATTTATTTTTTTTAAATTTTTTTTTCATATATAGCTCCGCCGAGCTCCACCGCAGTCCGCTTTTAGTTAACGCGCACGCTGCGAATTTTCATTGTTCAACAACGCACAGGAGAAATGTCCCACCGGCACCACCTTGGGGGGTCAAGATTCATTGCCATATATACGGGGTGGCCAGTGAACGGTTGTGCAGCGCGAGCAGTCGGTTTTTTCAACCAAGAAACTCGCTAGCAGACGCTGCCTGTGTCGGCGTCGCGAGGCGAGAGAAGGAGAGGGGGGGGAGCGCAGGAGAGGAGAGAGAGAGGGGGCGCGCATGCGCAGTGGGAGTGTGGACGCTGCGGTCAGAGATGCCTAGAGAAGAGAGGGGGGAGCGTAGGAGAGGAGAAGAGAGGTGGGACGCGCATGCGCAGTGGGAGTGTGGACGGCGCGGGCAGGGATGCCTGGAGGAGAGAGGGGGGGAGCGTAGCAGGGGAGAGAGGAGGGGAGGCGCATGCGCAGTGGGGGGTGTGGTTGCCGCGGGGAGGGATGCCTAGAGGAGGGAGAGAGGAGGTGTTTTTTTACTTTTATTTTTTTTTTGAAAGGGTTTGCGCATGCGCAGTAAGGGTGGTCACGCCGTACACCACCACCACCGGATTAAGCTTCGCCATAAGATGCTTCACATCTAACACCTGCCGGCGCGCACACCTCCTCAACCTATCCTCCTCCTCCTCCTCCGCGGACAACGCCAACGCCGCACAACGCCAACGCCAGATGCCTGACATAGCCCGACTATGAAATGCATTCGCATTTAAAAAATTTCTGGCTACGCTACTGTTGGTACCCACCAGCTGTGCTGTGACCCAGCCTTGCGTGACTTATTGCAAGGTGTGCTGATTTTTTTTGTTGTCAAATTGATCACTACAGTTGATGCAGTGGTCGATGGTAGGAAGGCCCGAAAACGCGCGCTTTAGGTATAACTGCAAAACTTGCACACTCAAAAGCGCTTCAAGCGAAGCGTGGGGCTACACCGACACAACTTCAAGCTGCCCATTTTGTCCTGCGCCTGTGCGGGAAGCAGACCTGAACCACCTCCTATGGACATGCCCTGGGCTTCAAGCGGCTCGTCGACGCCATCTGCGGCGTGCGGGACTTCAGCACACCAGGCCGCCTGACTTGCAGCGATGGATTTACGGTCCGAACCATAGGTCCCTCCGGACTTATGGAGGAAACACAGCTACACAGTTTTGTGTGATATGTATTGATGCCGTAGGGCAAACTCACGCAATAAAAAAAAAAAAAACAACTTGCTAAAGAATGCGCATGAGCTTTCACGCTAGTATCGTAGGAAAATTTACGTACGCGTTAAAAAAAAGGAACGGCTAATTACTCAAATCGCAAATGAACTGATTTTTGTCCTTAATTTAGCTATGGTTCTGTCTTATAAGCTTGCACGGACACATGGTGAATCGATCATCCGTATAAAGTATGTATCCAGTCCGAATGACCGAAAACTTTTTAAGCACATCGAAATTGGCATTTGATGTCAACTATAAATATCAGCCTAGATTGTGTTGATAATGATATATAATGGATAGATAATGTTTTGGCGAATTATGCAAAAAAAGAAGACAATTTAGTAATAAATGTCGGTCAAACGCCAGGTGATACTCAAGTGAATGTCTATGGGGCAGTCGGCGTGCCAGAAGCCACATGATCTCAGTGTAACGTAACTGCATCAGTGACCACACCCTGTGAAGTCGTCATGACGGCGCAAATCTTCCGACGTTGTGACGTCCTATTGAGGTCATTATGATGTAATTATGACGTCACACTATTCCGTCGCTACATGACGTAGTCGCGCAACATGGCCGCTTGGTCAATGGCTGGCTGATCACGGAGGCTCTGCAGGACCACGTGAGGTGCGTAAAGCTTGCAATGCCTCTGACTCCTGGAAGCAGTGCGAAACTACGTTAGGTCCACAGGCTCTTGGAGGTAGGGAGTGTGGGGGGAGGTATGATCAATACATCGATAGAGAAGAACGAGAACATATGAGTCCCGGAAAATATCACTCTTACGGCGACACGATGCTGTGTAAGCGAGAAAACGCGAGAAAAGAAAATGCGGAGGGAGACGCCACCTTCAGATTCCCGCACCAAACACCGTGAAGTCATAAATTTTTACGGAATCTACTGGGTCTTACGTTGTTTCTAACGGACAAAAATGAAGTACATTGCCATCTGTGGGTCCCATAGACCAAACATACGAAGTTTCAGAAAATTTCATCGAGCCCGTGTCGCGAAAATACGAAAAATACATCTTGAAGTATGCGACGTCACGCGCGGAAATTTCGGCGCGAAATTTAAAAATGCAACTTCAACCTCGATTTTTTTCCGCTAATAACAAACTTATCATTATGAAACTTGTTACATTAGAGTTCTCAGAGTACAGTTTATCCCTCTAAACCAAGTCATTGTCTCACTTTAGTGTCCCTTTAGAGGACCGAGGGAGTTCGTGCTCTTATTAAAATTAAAATCAATGAACGAGTTGTCATTTCTTGAAGCTTCCAGCCGTTTTCATTTGGTGATGGCTACCAACATAAGAAATTGAAAAAAAAAATCAGAGTCTCGCCGCAAGGGCGAAGCAATGAATGCGATAGCAGGAAATTTGAATGTCACACGAAGGTAGACGAGCAGCTCGATACTTGCACCGTCCCGCTGAAGCACAAAGAAGCACGCTGAAAAAGGACGCGCAGTTGTACACAGGACAAGTGTGAACTAACAACTATCACAGTTGTTAAGCCTTTGTGTTTGAGCAACGCGCTGCAAGCGTCTACAACGGAGCACCCGACCCTCTAAGATATATTTTCTTCTTTTAAGAGCGGCGCGCGGAAGGACCCCTCTGCGTCGCCTACCATGCGGTGGCGTCAGACACAAGGTGAGGGTGGTATTCTTTTTTTTTTTAAATGCGAAGCATTTCTTAGCGAACTTCGGCGACTTTGAGCGTAACTATCTAGCTATCTACAGTGGAACCCCGGTGATACGGTCAGGGCTCGCGCGAATTTCGGGGTGATACGAATTTTTTCTGTGGTCCCGGCCAAGGCCCATTAGCCTGCAATGTAATGGAGTGCGGTTGTTGCGAACAGATTTTCACCCGCGACGTTTGATACGAACGTAAGCTACCACGCAGGTACTAACAGGCGCTGCGCGGGCTGTCACGTAAGACAAGGTCACCACGCGCGGGCGCGGGAACCCTAGCACGCGCATGCTCGCGCACCTGCCCACATTCCGATTTGCACGGGAGGCTCCCAAATTTCCAGCAAACCGCGCAATTGTGAGGGCACAGATCTCCCGAAAAATATCCCCAACACCACCGTGATAAGAAAATAACAAAAAACGCCAGTGGTTCTAAAATTTTCTGGCCTTCAACAATCGAGTGCAAAGAGTTCCTTAGGTCACTTTCACTGTAGTGCTTGATGTGATGTTAACAAGCGTACTTTGACTGGGGAGGGACTGCAGCTGTCACGGGTCACAACACATCTGGTTCGCTAATTACACACGCGCGCACGCACCGTACATTTAAAAGTACCCACGATCGTTTACATCTAAAAACTTTATTGGCAATCATACGAAGCTATTCATGACATTGCTGCGGCCCTGAAAAACAATAAACGAAAACGTGCGCCAGCTTTCTTTTGTCGCATACTAATTTTTCATGTTTTCTGGTGATACGAATTTCGCATGATACGAATATTTTTGGTGACCCCGCGAGATTCGTATCACCGAGGTTTCACTGTATAAGCATGCGGACATATATTGTACGATACTCTGTGCGAGGATATTGATTTTTACACTGTAGTCAGTGTTACGTCTTAGGAAACATCCAAACATCAAGCATTTGCGCATTTTCCACGAAGATATAGTTCATGGTAGGTTCTTCAGCCAGAACTGCTTATGGGCGTGCCAGTGACTACCGTATGTAAATAGCGCAACTCGGTCCCGCCGCCTGATGTGGGAACGCAAGCTTTTTATGATATCATCAAGGATAGCCTGCCTTAATGTCACTCTTCCCGTGGTTGTAATAGCTAGATTTATTGCAGCCATTATTATCACCGCTATTATGCGCGGACGTCGCCTATACATTGTCGTCGGTTGCTGGGTGTAAATTGCCAGGAACTAAGTATACTGAACTGCTATTACAGTAGATGATTTTAATGCGATATGAAATGTATTTGGCACTACCAACTCTACACAAACGTGTTTCGCGCAAGCTAGAAATGCATTAGCACGCGCGACAAAAAAAAATATGTCACACGGTTACTTTCAGCGAAGGCTGCTTCTTATTTGTTGTAGTCCACAAGAGCGTTTCAGTAACGTAAATGTCAACTATGCCTGTTGTATTCCACAAGCATCCCAAGCTACGTTCTCTACTGCGCATAATGGTTCACTGGAACGCGGCTAACTTAAGTCGTAAATATTCATTCATAACTGATCACCGCAGTCAGCTTCGCACAGAACAGCAAATCTCAAAAAAACGTCATCCTAGGTATAAAACCCTCTTTTAACCTCATCTACTTAAAAGGGTTCAGCATTATCATGGCAAATTTTTCGTACAGTTGTGAACTGTTGTGGTGAGTTTGAATGATGAAAAATAATTGCATCACGCAGAAAGCACTCGAGGTGGGATAAATGAGTGAACCACGCATCCACATGATCTTGTAGTAAGTGAAACAAAAACATCAAGTGTCTCAGTAATACTCTTAAAACCTAGTTTCGTCCTATCTGCAGCAAACGCCAGCAAATGCCACTTCAGCAGCATGTGTTAGCAAGCGCCACTCCAACTTCGCTGCTCGCGGTCTTGCTGCTAAAATCGGCATTTTACACAGCTGAAACCAAGTGACGAGACCTCTGAGATAAAATGACGCCCAGGTTAAAGGTTGGAGGAAAAAAGGGGAAACATGGCGGTCCAGTGACGCTCTGAGGTGGCTGGCGGAATATTACTGTGGTCGACGCGCAAAGCTAACCGACATGCCCACGAGGAGCTTGGTCCTAAACAACTATACAATGCATGTTTCCCAGTTTTAGTGCACTAAGTTGAAAGCACGTATAATATTAATGCCATGAAGCTTAATCTTAATGCCACAAAGCCATAATTCATTTTTCGTCGTGGTTCATTACCTAATGGCACGAATGTAGTGCAGCGTTTTAGCGCCAGTGGGCCATACGTCAATGAGTAGTGCCCTGTTTATGCTGTATAACAAAACACAAAAAATTAACGCAAAAAACCTGACCAATCAGTCCCCATTTTCAAGAAGAAAGCAACAAATTAGTTCGTTCGTAACAAACACGCTTCGGTTTTGGCACAATTATTCAGGGGCAATTTCATCTGCGAGCAATTACGGAAAATGAGTTAGGCTATTCGAAAAACTCTTATCTACGATATCCAGTTAATATCAGAACCAGTTATGCTGCTTTTAAAATATACCATAATTAGCTAGGCATATTTTGGCGAAGTACAAACTTCAAGCGTTGATATGAAACTTTTTGCGCCTGGCCTCACATAGTTCCCGCCAAAACAAGCCTAGGAATTTGTGGAATTGGAGCCCTACAATAAAGCATGATAAGCTACTGTTCGCTTGCCTAACGTCTCCACTTGCCACATTTTAAAAAAAAGCTAATCGCGCTAATTGTTAACATTCTGCCGGGAAACACGTTGCTAGGCGCATTCGTGGCAACGACACTAGCAACAAACTAAGCAGGGAATTATTTGTTCACCTTGCAGGAGATGTCAGAGACGAATGCATCTAGCACTGGCCATCGACTAAACCCTGCTGCACCTTCCGAGAACTATTCAGCTGCTCCACTCTGCGTAGGTGCATGACCAGCAAAGAGCTGTAGTAAATGCCACAGCGGTGACACGGATGACGAAAGGTACATAAACGCACAGAATTTCCACGAAAAGGTGCAAAAATGTACAGAAAGACCTGTTTTAAAATTTCGCGTTTTCTCATTTAAAGATGCGTATTTCAGCAATATGCCTCTTCCCACGCCGTATATTTCGTGCGCGACCTTATGGAACCATATGAGCAGCATATGTTTTTTTTTTTCGCATTCTGCTTTTCGCGACATTTCAGTTGACCAATGGTGATAAGTAGGATTTGGCCTAAGTTGCAAGTCCATTCCGTTGATGCCCGTGCGGTCCCTTCTTCATTTTCAGTGGACCAGTGGTAGGAAGTAAAGTTTGTTTAATTTCTGTAGCACATGCATTTTGTAGGCTTTCTACTAACAAGTTTACTTTTCGCGAAGTTACGATTGGCGTGGTTATACAAACCTCAATTATAAAAATGCAATGTGTGGTTACAGCTCTATGTTAGTGAAATATTTAGTGGTGTAAGGGACAGGCATTGCAAAAGAGCGCTGTGCGCGTGGATGGCGAGTTCTGAATGAAACTTAGAAGTTAATCGCAAGTGGCAACCATTGGCGTAGCAATATAGACCAGGGGTATGATGCCTCAGAGACACTGGTGATCCGACAGCCTGGCAGGCGCTTCGATAGACCGACCTATCTTTCTCAAACGCCAAGTTTGCCTCCTTATCTTGTTTAAAAGCCTCTAGTAGATCAAGGCACTCGGCTCACCACATGCGCACCACAGTCACAGCCTCAGATGCCGCAAAGCACCGTTTGAGCTCTTTGTAAACTCTTAAATACGAGGTAATTTAAAATACGAGTCCATTGCCGCCTACATCGTCGCCGAGCGACGATGGCGAGCCCTGGCTTGTGTCTGGCATGTCTCTGGTTTGATCTACGGCTAATCTGGATGGTTTCCTGTTAAACCGTACGCTGCCTGATTAACGCCGTAACTTCCGATGTGGAAAGGCGGGGAGGTTAACCGGAAAGCAAATATCTGGTTGGCTACCCTGCACTGGGGAAGGGGTAAGGGGAGACAGAAAAGTAAGGAAGAGAGGAATGACAGAGGGAGGGAGGGAAGCAGAAACACACACACAAACACAGGAGTGTCACAAGCGTTCAACGAGGCGGGTCGCTCGCAGGAACTTCAACAGCGCCTTCGTCGCTTGCTGGCGTGAAGCTTGATCTTTACGGCATTCCAATACTGATATCTCAGAAAACGGCTGGTCGTCGAGTCGCGCAAACACTGCTGCGAGGGACTGTCTCTGAGAGCTGTACTGAGGGCACTGACATGCAACATCTTCAAAGGTTTCATCAGTGCCGCAATGTTCACATGCCGCACTGTCTGCCCGTCCGATGCGGCAATAAAACGCATTCGTAAAAGACACCCCAAGCCACATGCGACAAAGAACGGTCGTCTCAGATCGGGGTAGGCCAGATGTAGACACGGATGCAGGCTGGGAAGACGGGTGTGGAGGAAACGGGGCGTGTTCCACATGGACCTTGCGACATCATGCGCGAGCATATTAATCTTTGCTGCTGCGTCGCTTCTTGATAGTGGAACAAGTTCCATCTCGCCATTTTCGTGAGTATTCTTAGCTGCGTCGTCGGCACGCTCGTTACCAGCGATGCCGCAGTGACGTGGTAACCACTGAAATGTAACGTCGTGCCCTATGTCTATTGTCGATTGTCTTTTAGCAAAAGTCTACGCATTGCAAAAGAAACAAAATGACAGTATTGCCGCAGGGTCGAAGCAATCAATATAAAGGCACAAAATATTGATGTTCTATGAAGTAGGGCTATCGTAGCCAACTGATTTAACATTCGACCTTCTCTTAAGTCAATAGAGTCTTTTAGCAAGTTGTACGCAATACGGTAAGGCAGTACGGTAGCGCTCTTCCTTTCCAGCTCGTTGGGTTTTTTGCCGCTCCCAATTCCAGTGATAGTGTGTCATCCGAAAGGCACAATCCTCTTTAACGATGCGTAGGCTGAAAGGCAAGAATTAGGCTGGACAACCTCACAGTAATTTGTGAAGCCTTTGTCGTGTTTGGTTACCTTCACTGGCAAAAGAGCAACGACCAGGAAAAGAGGAGCCATATACTACAGTAGCGTATTTGCGTACCGTATGCATACCGTATGCGTACCGTACCGTAATCTCGGCGGTGAAAACGCAGTAAGTACAGAAGTTCAGTATTATTGAGAGCAAAGTGACACAAGGAGGAGAAGGGAGGACACAACACGTGCGCTAACTTTCAACAAAATGGTTTATTTCAACCGAAGCACGAATATGTACAGTGGTGATGCTCGCACGCTACAGCCAGATGTCATGCGCAGAGAAGTACTTTTTTGTCATTCTGATTTTTACAGCACACGCGCAGAGAAGTGATATTTTCTTATCATAACCTTTTTTACAAGATATGCGTCAGGCCCACCCAAAACTCATCATTGCCCAGTAGAACCGAGAAGGAACCAACCGCAAAACTAATGCACGTTCAAAAAAAAAAATACAGTTCTTTTTCTGACAGGCACACTGACGGCGTTCTCGGAGTTAGCTGCATTGCGCGTTGTAAGCGTACGAACACATACACACACAGACAGACACACACACACACATCTCTCTCTCTCTCTCTCTCTATATATATATATATATATATATATATATATATATATATATATATATATATATATATATATATATAATTTCTGATGCATACGTACGCACTCAAAGAACGATCGAAAGCTAGGTCAGCACATTGCTGGTGGCCGTTCATATTATTTTAGCACGGCAATTTAGTTGTGCTTCCGGAGTTCATACGTTAACACTAGCCGTACAAGCACCTCAACAGTATTTTTACACAAAAGGATAAATGGTTGCCACTGCCCTATTTTCTGACAGTATGGGACAATTGAATCAATGCCGTTTCGTGTTCCTAGCGGGAAACAATGTTGTGGAAAATACCGGCCCCCCCAATTAACTCCTGCTGTCGGTATAAAAGGCCTTTAAATCGCCTGTTGAAGCATTGTCATGAGTGCTTTATGGGAACATTTCTTTCCATCGCCAGTGGCGGTAGAAAGGAACAAACATCTAATTAATGATTTAATTTTTTCGCCGAATAGACACATTGCCGCTCGCAGCCTGGCACATTTTCATTCAATGAAAGGAAGTGCGGGGCAGTTTAAGAGGACTGCGTTTGTCAAACCAGCAAAACAAACTATCATTCAACATGAAAAATACTGGTCGCCTATATGAGACCATCAGTGCAAGTGCGGCGGCTAAAGCAGCAGGCTTTCTTCTTTGCAGGTGGAATCCTCAGGAAACTATGACCAGGCAAGGGATTTCTTACATGCCCATGAGGTACCACGCAATCAGCTGCATTACCCCTAGCAGTGAAGCTAAACTTGCCGTTTTAACCCCCCATATACAGTTGAACAAGGCGAAGTGCATCATCTGTGATGATTTACAGAGACGACTGCGTCATTAGACAAATGTACCTTTCTGAACTCTCTGCCGCCGCTTTTCTTTTACTTTACAAGTGTCGCCATGGAGTTGTAAGACAACGATTTACCTGAGCCTTCAACCCTATCAGCAGTGCTTTACGAAGTGTTAAGTATTTTTTTTTGCTCCTATACTTTTCGAGCTGTACTGACATTAGCCATAATTTCTTTCTGAAGTATAGCTCTGCATGAAAAACTTGCCTTCATTTTCACGTAGTATGAAAAAAGTGTGGCACATAAAGTGAGACATCGATGACTATTTTGGTGTGTAAAACAAACTACGCTCACGAAAATTTTCTGCGCTTGCACAACCACCGCCGTTAACTTGCCTTATCAGTTTACGAAGCGTGCGATTTTGTAGGAGTTGATAAACAAGAACTATGGCTATTTAAATGTTGATGGCAATGGGGACGCGCAGCCCATTCAAACTGATAAATACTGTAATTATATTAGGCACAATAAATCTACTTCATACTGACAGCATGAACGTCACGATACGCGAAGAGTACGTGTTTCACGTCACAAGAAGGTTGAGTTCACACATAAGGCCACACGACGGAGTTGCACTGGTCACATGTGGGGAGCACTGGGATGAAATCAATCACTTCTGGTTGAGGAGGCTGCCTTGGGCGGTGACTGCGTGGAAACTGCGTCAGCGCACAATGTTACCAAACTACGTAAATCGTGACATGGAAAATAGTGTCATGAACACCATCCTTGTGAACAGTCTTGGAGAAAATGCGTCAGCCTGCTTAGATACTCACATTAAATCTACCTATCCAGATCTCTTTGTTTACCCAGTGGACTGGATTCTGCTAGAACCTGATAATGAATCACTCGATACACTCAGTCGATATGTTTCTCAAACTCCCTCTAGAAACTTCTCCTGTGAGTTTAGAGGAAACAGCAGTGGTATTACAGGCGGATCAACCGTGCACTCCGGTCCAGTACTTTTCTCGAGAGCTTGCGTGGAGCGTCAAGGTGGACCTTTGATTGGCAAGCATTCGGAGCTGAGGAATACATTCATCCGCACCGCATGTGTCGACCTGCCACATTTGAGGCCCGCAAACAACAAACCCGACTGTAACTCTTATGAGGCTGACGTCATCTTTGACGCAATGAAGCTTTTACAATGTCACCGTAGATCTGAAGTTTTATTCGAGCCCAGTTCCCTTGGCCACGGATATGTTTAAGGGCCTGATTGATGTACACCGAAATGTGGCAGCAGCCATGCCGTCCGGTACCAGACATTTCCACATCCCGGGAGTGATAACATACTTTTATGAGAGCTTTTACTCCAAACGCAAAGGATCAATGTTGCTGTCCTTCTACGAAATTTTGAACGACTCCATCCTTCCTTTAACACTGGTCGCTATCGCTCTGGTTTCAAGCCTGGCTTTTTTGGTGCTTGCCGATGCCCACCGTGTAAGGTACTGTAGCATGAACGAACTTACCAATTCGTTCATGTTCCTTTTGGCATCGTTCTACTCAACGTCGTATTCCATGCCCCGGATAGGCCACTGGTCTGCCTTGGCTTTGCTCGTGTGTGCCTTGTGGCTCATGGGAATGTTGCCGTTTTCCAATTACTTCCGAGGTGAGCTTGACGTCTCGAGTGACGTTGCGTGCTTTTCCGGAACACATGGACACTCTTGAAAAACTCGAACGGGCACTGGACAAACACAAGGTGGCGCCCTGTGTAGTGAAGGACACATTCCTGCATCAACGTCTAACAATATATGATTCCACCAGGCAACATTCAGAGAAAGCTTCGCTTGGCATTTCAAACACGCAAGGAGCAAGACAAACTCGTAAAATCAACGTATAATCATTGCCTCAGGTGCGCTGTGCGAGAAGACCTTGTCTGCTACATCTTCTCACTGCCTTATTGGTTCAACCATCCCTACAAGCGAATGATCATTGAAACTAAGGAACATTTCAGTCCCGTGCTGCTGACTTTTGCCGTCCGACTCAATTACCCTCATAAATATGGCTTGAGGGAGTTGATAAGAAAGATAATCGAAGCTGGGCTGATGAGACCACACGAACACACCCGTAGAGAAAGCCACTTGCGAAATTTTGACGAGCGAGTTTTGCCTGAATTGAATCCCCTCAGGTTTGAGGAGGTCGCTTCCTTTCTATTGCTTTTCGTGGTGCTGCTGGCTGCCGCTACACTTGTCTTAGGCTCTGGAGGTGATCACTCGAGCACGTAAGGATCCTTCTGGTGTTGTAGTTATACCGGCCTAACGCGGCAGACCGCATTCAGGTTTTTTAGATGTGAAGCATCTTATGGCGAAGCTTAATCCGGTGGTGGTGGTGGTGGTGGTGATGTGCCGCGTGCCCACCCTTACTGCGCATGCGCAAACCCTTTAAAAAATAAAAATAAAAAACCTCCTCCCCCCTCTCTCTCTCCTCTAGGCATCCCTCCCTGCGGCAACCACACCCTCACTGCGCATGCGCCTCACCTCCTCTCTCTCCTCTTACACTCCCCCCTCTCTCCTCTGGCATCCCTGCCCGCGGCGTCTACACTCCCACTGCGCATGCGCGTCCCCCCTCTCTCTCCTCTACGCATCCCTGCCCACGGCGTTCACACTCCCACTGCGCATGCGTGTCACCCCCCTCTCTCTCCTCTCCTACGCTCCCCCCCTCTCTCGCCTCGCGACGCCGACGCAGGCAGCGTCTGCTAGCGAGTTTCTTGGTTGAAAAAACCGACTGCTCGCGCTGCACAACCGTTCACTGGCCATCCCCGTATATATGGCAATGGATCTTGACCTCCAAGGTGGTGCCGGTGGGAGATTTGTCCTGTGCGTTGTTGAACAACAAAAATTCTCAGCGTGCGCGTTAACTAAAAGCTGACTGCGGGTCTCTGTGTACAGTCGGAGTCTTCTGTCTCTCATTGCCCATTAGAAGCGATTGGCATGTTCCAGTAGGAAACACCGCTCCATCACTGCCTGCTTTGCGCCTCCCCTGTTTTCTTTCCTGCGCAACGCTGCGATGAGCGCCAGCGTCAACGCCGCCGCCATTGTAAGCGTTAGCGCCCGCTGCTTCACATCTACACATGGTTCCCTTTTTGTCTAGCAATCATGCTAAGGCCTCGCATGTCATCGAGTAGCTCGTTTGTCGAGGGACATTACTTCTAGCATTACAAGCCCGTCTGCAGTGGTTGGACGATGGTCCCACAACAGTCAATTGCCTGCTCCTACTGCGAAAGCTTTTTCCGGGCGTACTCTGTGTTCCACGAGTAGATGAAAATTTGCGGTAATTCAGAAAATTATTTTTTTTGCTGTTAAGCTCCATTAAGCTCCTCCATTGTGTTTTTGATAGAGTCCGTTTAATGTCAGATAGATTAGGGTGGGATAGTATTACAGGAATATAGATGTCCTAACATAGCTGTAGAGACGCGCATCAATTCACTTGTAGTGCAAAAGTCTAGAAGCCCTGTGAGGCTTGTTACTAAGCTGTGTCGATTCATGCTGCAATTGAATCTTAACCATAATGTGACACGTTATTTTGGTAGCTATGAAGCGAACTTGTCGTCAGTATACTAGGCGATATAGTTCACCGTTCATATATATATATATATAACTTTACTTATGCCACCTTTAAACCAAGTCGTTCTGTCACTTTGTTTTACAAAATTGAGTGGATACCGAGCCGGCAAAAAAATGAACGGCACCGTCTAATAGGCCACATAGGTAAACCAGTCATGATTAGAAAGTTAACTTATTTCCCGATTATTAAACAATCACACGGAGTGGGTCTGGCTTCATTTGGGCGAAGGAGTGAACGCAAAAAGAAATAAAACTGAAGAAACGCCATCCGTTCGGTGGAATGGAAAGCATGTAACTAGTTTTCACTGCAAAACGGCAGTGCTGAACGGCATTGTAATCTTGCTCTTGCAGTACTATCACGTTATCTCGGGAGCGCTTGCAAGTTAAATGGAACTGAGAGAGAGAAATAAAGAAAGCAGATCGTGGTGGCACGGCAAACAGAATTTATCACACAATACGGTAAAAATAAACACTCAAAATTCGCACAAAATACATGAGTGTCAAATCTATCGAAACACTTCTTAGCTACTCAACATAGAAATTCTATGGCTAGGCTCAGTCCCTATATCTCGTAAACGTCTGGTCACACTCGCCTCTCAGTTACGTCCGGAAAGTGAACGTCCTTACTTGTGTGGTCGGCACGACGTCTAAGTCGACTCTTCATCGTCCATGTTGCGTTGCGCTCACCGTTGACGCTGTCGCTTAGTCCCTGCGGTCGCCGTCAATAAACATACGCTGAACGTGGACGAGTCGCTTGGTTCCGTCGCCTGTAACCTGGTCGTCGTTGGTCTTGGCAGGTGAGACCTAACTGTGTCGTCGGCCTCCGCTTCTATGTTCCGCATGGTGAAACCGACGACTTGGTGCTCCAGGGACTGTGATGTGGGCATAGGTCGGCACTTTAAGGGAGTACTCACTCAAACTCACTCACCACAATTTTTTCAGCCTTCGCACTCACTCACGTTCACACTCACGTCAGCTCACACTCATGAGTACTCACTCACGTTCACACTCACGACCACTCACACTCATGAGTTCTCACTCACGTTCACACTCACGCCCACTCACACGCATGAGTACTCACTCATACTCAACTCACCACGTTCAAATGAGTGTGAGTGAGTGTGAGTTGAGTGCACTCATGAGTGAGTGTGCCGGGGGGAAGAGCTTTCCTCTCCATAGGTCGCTGCTTCAAAAATGGTTTGTGCAGTGCTGCATTTGGTTTGTGCACTCGGTTGCGCTGCTTCAAAAATGTTCAAGTGGCATAGGTCGGCACTTTAAGGGAGTACTCACTCAAACTCACTCACCACAATTTTTTCAGCCTTCGCACTCACTCACGTTCACACTCACGTCCACTCACACTCATGAGTACTCACTCACGTTCACACTCACCTCCACTCACACTCATGCGTACTCACTCACGTTCACACTCACGTCCACTCACACTCATGAGTACTCACTCATACTCAACTCACCACGTTCAAATGAGTGTGAGTGAGTGTGAGTTGAGTGCACTCATGAGTGAGTGTGCCGAGCTATGGATGTGGGTTGCCGCCGTCTTGCGAAGAAGCTGAAGTGCTGCAGCTGCACTGGGAACGGCTGTGACAAGGTGCAGCGGATCCGGGGAGCCTCACTCGGCGCATACCAAAGTCGATGGCAACATCTCGCCCCCCCCCCCCCCCCCGCCTTGTGCTGTTACCTCCAGATCCGGGCGCCTGCTGTTTCGCCGCAAGTGCGACGCGGACATCTTAAAGCTTCTTCGTTCGGAACTCCACAAAACAATGCCGTTTCTTGTCCTGGGGTTTCTCACCACAGCTCGCGTCGCGTGCCAGGAGCCCTCCGCCTGCTCATCACGTGCGCGTACGTGGCAGGGGTGCACACGATGGAGTAATTTTCTTTGCCACGCACACCATTGTCACTTTCCGACATTCCGCAGGTGCCTCGTACTTCCTTACTCATCACAAGTACCCAAGGTTCGAGGCCCCCAGGTATACTACTTTTGAGGACTTCAGCGAAGTACTGGAAGCCACACGCTTACGTTTACACGGATGCTTTCAGCTGAGAGGATATATGACAAGTGATACCAAAGCTGTGGCAGATTTTCCACAGTGGTGCTATCTCAGTGGGCAAACGCTTTTAACGGAGTGATACAAGGGCATCCTAGACGCATGTATGTTGATGAGACAGCATAATGAAGCCCGTGCCGCAGAGAATCTGGTGTAATTCTCAGGGTCGGCGACAGTGTCCGTGAACAAAATAAACATAATCAGGCCTCATCATGGAACCTATTGCCTCAGGCACAGCAATCAATTTGGCGAAATTTTCAATTTTTTTATGGTTCGCGTTAGTAATACCGAAAGAACTAATCTATTTTGACCTCGAATAACGTGGCTTGCAGTTGCGTGTCACTGTTCCACGTATGAGACCTCATGTTATTTTCTTTGTGGTGTTTTAGAGTACATCGGGTTCGTAAGTTGTGTTTTTTTTTTCACAATGAAAAATTAGGAATAGGGATCACGGATTTGATCATTTGTGACGTTTTCATGCTGAAAAAGCCCCCCTCACACCTAAACTAACTAGGTTACTTGATAGCATCAAAAGATATGCGAACATTCGGCAGGCTAGACATCTGCTGAATAGTTGCTATTGTTGGAAAAACAGGCTAAGAAACAAGTACTAGCATCCATTTCATGTTAGTGTAAGTTCTATTCCTCCACTTGAACAGAGAGCCCACTTTTCCCAAAGAGAACAATCTCTATAGCTCAGCTTGATAACACACTTTCGACTCTGATCTCTCTACATAGAATAAACTTTCTTGTACCATTTCTATGTGTCCCCAAAATCGAGTCAACGTTCTCGTAGATGGAACATTTGCGATATTTAAACAGCATTGCGCTGTTTTAGCATGAAGCTGTGGCACATCCTGCATTTTGTAGAGCTCACTGGCCTCTCAAAAAACTTGAAGACATGGTCTATTGGAGCGCACATGCGCTATCTCAGCTTCCCAATGATCCTTTGAATTGCGGGTGTTTTGATGTAAATTCTTTTTCCTAATTCTCTGTGTGCTGAAGAAAGTGTGAAACTTTCCTTAACTAGAGCATTTGTGATATTTCGGGTCACGAACGCACTTTTGATTTAGGGATCTGTTGGTCCGTAGATCTTTTGAGCTTACTCTGTACGCAAAGGAGTCTGATCACTTCTTGTTTAAAAGAAACTTGCAATATTCAATGTTCATAATACATTTAGGCATATGAATATGTTCAATCGATGCAATTCTGATATGTATGTATGAACAAAGTGTGCGCACATTCTTTTAAGTGGAAAAGCGAGCACCAAGAGTTCTCATGAATGAGCAAAGTTTCTTCCAAAGAAATAATTTCAGATTCTTCAAGCTGCATATTTCACCTTTGTCTCACAGACACATGGCTAGCGTAGATGTCTCTGTGCTATTTGCGTAGTGAAAAACACTGGTAATATTTGAGTTTGCTAGCGCAACACTGGCAGGGATATCTGTTGATAGAGAAGATTTTCATTTGGTCTCTGTGTGATGAAAAAAGCGTGAGCACTTTAAAGCATTCGTGATGTTGAAGCTGTAAACATACCTATGACTTACGAGTTCTATGCATAGTCGATATTCGTCATATATCTGTGGTTACTGAAAAAAGCAGGCACACAGTCTTTTTAATGGGAGAACTATACACATTTACAGTATTGTTGGACACATATATTGACATGAAAGATTTTCGTTCAGTGTCTTTGCGATTTACTGTGAGAACTCTTTAGAAGGAAGCATTTGATAGATTGAAGCCTCTTAACACAATTTTGACTTAACGATAATATGTATCATACACGATGTGAACTCTGTGTGTTTTCTGTAAAGGGTGTACACATATTTAAGCTTGCTAGAATAATATTAATAGAGACATCTATAGGTATATTCCATCTTTATTTACTCTGTGTGTGATGAACAATGTTTGAGCACTTTGTTAAGAAAATATTGAGGTTGTCGCTACCAGATTCGACTGTGCTGTGTGTGTACTAAAGCATAGAAATGTTTCTCGAATCAGGCATGGCGTGTGTAGCATGATCTGGCCATCACTATTGAAATAAAATTTTAACAAAATTGTTGTTTTTGTCAATGTCCAAACTGCATGTATCCGAGTACTTTTAACGCGACAGCCTTAAGGAGCTAGTCTCGCATAAATTCTCCTGTTGCTGTCGGCATAGTTCGTTGTGAGTGAGAAATCGGCGGGTACGTGAGCGAAAATTCGAAATAGATGCAAAGAAATAAATAAATAAACTAAGTTTCCAGTGAGAATCGAGTCCCGGCCTTCTGCATGGTAAGCAGGTGTTCTAACATAGAGCCACGCCATTTGTTTTTTTTGAACAGGAAATTATATCTGCCGAGATCCATCAAGACCTCACTGACGTAATTACGCCACGGATAGGACGTTTGTAAGGTGCACACTAACGGATGACTAAGGAAATGTACTGATGTATTAAGGCAGCGTGGTAACGAATACAAAGGACAAGATGAAGACAGAACATGCGCTGTACTCACAACTGTCTTGTCTTCATCTTGTCATTTGTATTATTTACCGCGCTGCCGTAATACATCAGTTTGAACCCAAACCAACTCGCCCACCTAGCCATTATTCTGCAAGGAAATGTAGTTTTGCCACCGGGAATAGAACTCATGGCCTCTCGGTTCGAGGTGGTAATTGCCCAGCGCTTTATACACTACGCCAGCCACGCACATGCAAAACGCGCCTCATACCTTTCACACATTCTCTCTCGCATGGCGCGGCGGTGTGGTGCCGCCGTCTATGAGTGGTGAAGTGAAGTACTGCGTTATGACACGAACAAGCACCGATAGGGAGTGATTCAGTGACGACGCAGACGTACTTATTGTGCCTCGATATATGCGTGATCTCCAGCGAGGAACGCTGGCCGCGCTAGTATGGAGGATTCTGCCTAGACGCCATTAAGTTCTTTGCATTTCGCTTCGTGTTATCGTGTGACGGCTCGTTGTCGGCGTAGTGCAGCTTCCACATACGCCAAGATGTTTCTCTGCCACTTTCTGCGACAGCACCGACTATTAAATCTGCTGCAATAGCACCGACTAATAAAACTGCTACAATAAGCACTGCAGGAAGGCAACGATGTCGACAGGCGAATGTCGCGCCTTGTTTCAGCGATGCAGACGCCGGCGGGAAGCAGGACACCTTCTGGCGTTCACGATCGAAGCTACAGACCTCTGCCTCCGGTGTTGCCGAAGCAAACGCCGAATCGCAGTGTGGTTGTGCATGCATGAACGCCGGCTTAGGTTACCCTATGGCTGGGGAGCGCATACAATGCCGTTTGTTTCCCCGATTTACCTCGGTTTGAAGGAAGTGCATATTGCAGTACAAGTACTTATTATGGGCTTGTTGATGCCGTTTTGCGAGGGATTCACAATATGCTGTGTCCCAGGGTATATGTTAAGTGCAGCCGCCAGGTGAGATAAATCATGATCATGGGCGTTAGTCCGTAGGGGGTGATGTTCCACTAGGAGTCAATGCGGGTGCATACACGTGATACGGGGCTAAAGCTTGCAAACGCCAATAGACATTGTACGAGCTCTCATGTGTCACTGCACAATAAACACTACACTACTGCTATAAAGGAACGTCTCACTTTCGTGCTCTGCCGGTCGTGCTTTACCGAGATCTGTCAGACATGGGATATCAAAGGCAACGTGCTGAACACCTATCGCAAATAACATTCCATGTCTGTTTTCGGTATGTTGTATCCAGGACATTTATTCAGGAGACGGGGATACCGCAAGTTGGTGTATTTAGCTATACCCATATAAATGCGAAGCATTGCTTTGCGTACTGCAAGCACTTTGGCATTTCTATCTATCTATCTATCTATCTATCTATCTATCTATCTATCTATCTATCTATCTATCTATCTATCTATCTATCTATCTATCTATCTATCTATCTATCTATCTATCTATCTATCTATCTATCTATCTATCTATCTAGCCACCTACCTCTGAGTGCTCTCGTGATCGCCTCCTTGACTTGAGGTCGACCAAAGTTAGTATGGGAGGGTAAGAGGATTTGAAGAATATGTCTGGCAGGTGGTGACTTGAATAACATAAAAATCCCGTCGCGTACGTCGTCAAACTCATTTCTCCAGACACGTGTGGCTCATACCAATATACCGCGGGCCGCAGTATGAGGGTATGCGCCACAGGTGTTTGAGAATTTATATCTACCCAAGAACGCCGAGGACAGCCATGGGTTATTTAAATGCAAGAGCGTTAAGACAAACTTACAACGGCAGCGTTGACCCGACGAATGCAAAGAATAGAAATCAGACTCCCATTCTACCACAGAGCCACGTCAGGTCTCGAAACTGCTTTGGAAAAAGACCCTCTGCAGGTGTAATGCTGGTGAAACGTCAGTTGTGTTTGCAGTGCTGGCTATCTAATATTCAATATACTCTCGCGATAGCAATTATATGGACACTCTCGGCTGATTTTTGCCGTTGCCGTCGCCGTCATATCCCGGATATCTATACGTATGCATATATATATACAAAGGCACAAAGAAAAATAAATCAGAAGGAAACAATCACAAGGCACCAGGCAGGGGATTCGAATCAGCGACTCCTCGCACCGCAGCGAGGTACGTTAGACCACTGAGCCACTCCCCATGCATGAGCCGGCAAAATAATGGCAAGCTATTTAGGCACACCATTTATCGCTGGCGGTATGGGGATCTCGGAGGAGCTTGAGCGTGTTTTCTATCAAGCAACGCTCCTACATTTCCTTTCACTTTGAAAAGTGCCCTTGAGACGCGCACGAAAAAGGGGCCCCTTTCTGTACCCTTTCGTGGTGTGGAACGAAAAAAAAAGAACAGCTAGCTTGCACCTTGCGTCAGACTCAAGCGCGTGGCAGGAGACGCAGATGGGTCATTCCGCGCGCCGCACTTTAAAAGAAGAAATATCTAAAAGCTTCGGGTTCTGCGTTGTCGACATCCCCGAGAGTGGGTACGTGCCATAGAGTAGAGGGAAAAGCAAAACAAAACAAAACTTGCAGCGCGTTGTTCAAACACAAAGGCGTAACAACTGTGATAGTTGTTAGTTGACGCTTGTCCTGTGTATACATGCGCGTCCTTTTCGAGCGTCCTTCTTCGTGCTTCATAGGGAAGGTGCAAGTATCGAGCTGCTCGTCGACCTTCATGTGACATTCCGATGTCTTGCTATCGCATTCATTGCTTCGCCCTTGCAGCGAAACTGTTACTTTTACATATTTTCTCGTATGACGCAAGAGTCATGTCAGGTTAACGTCAATGGTATACATAAGCACCATCAAGTGTAGTTGGTCTACGTAAACTATCCTGGGCTACCATTCTCGCAAGCACAAGCGTAACATATCAGCTTACCTCTTCTGGTGTTGGTGATAGGCATGTTGCTGTTGGCATCGTTACGCAACCTACATCAACTGGTTATTTGAAACATACGCGACTGTTCAACACATGCCTGTGCGTACAACATTTGCACATATCTTGAGCGTCATTTCCATAACGTTTCGCTTAATAAAAAAATTACAACCCAGTCTGCTTACCTCCGCATGCTTCCGGATAACATCGATTCCCATGGTACCTTGAGATCTGCCGAATTTTTTATAGTTAAAATGAACTCGCTGCCCTCTTCGATCCCAAATACCAGGTGTAGAGAAAATGGACGAGCCGCCGTGCCCATGATGAAGCCCCCGTCAACCACTTCTTTATTGGAATACGCTCATCCAATCTTAATAGCGCCACTCCTCGTCTTCTAGACAGTTTTGACCATCCTCCGTGCCCCCCACAGTGACGCCTGACGAAGAGGAACGCTAATGTACACGAGTTTTAAGGACACACTGTTCATGAGTGGTTGTATATGTTCCAAGTCAATCCATTTGGGTCAATCCGGGATTCCTCCTGCGCCTGGTCTTCCAGTGGTGCTTCCAACGCTTGTTCTATATGCGTACTTTTGAACGTGTCGCCTTTGGTGAATTTGTGTTGTCGATGATCGATTTTTGTTTCCATAAACATCCGTTACGCAGACTCGTCCACGAGGGTCTGCAGTAGCTATTAAGGCCGAAAGCCTTTATTTTCTCGTGCTCGCGTCCATCCGTCTGTCCGTCCGTGTCCGTCCGAGCCCTGGCATGGTGCCAGGTGGCTGTCGGGGCGCAGAGACGGACGCCGGTCGCGTCGGACTCTACAGCGCTCGCGCTTTGCTTGCGTAGCGTCGCTGTGCCCAGAGTTTCCAATCGTGCAAGGAGGGAGACGCGTGCATTGCGTTATATTCTGACCAACCCCGTCCCAATGGACACAGGCGTTCGCGGAACACACTTTGAAATTTTCCAAAGTGTCCGTCAGTTTAAGTGCTGGAGCACGGATGGCGTCTGCACGATGTGCAAAGCGCGAGAAAATACGAACGCATGCGAACGGAGGCAGATTATAGTCTCGCGTCTCGCTGCGATTCGCGGTAAAAAAAATTAAAAAAGAAAACACACAGACATTTCGTTTGTGTGCCATCCCACTGAGAGTGTAAAAGAAAAAGACATGGCTAGTCAGTCGAATGGCCACAAGCTTTCGCCGAACACAATTTGGAATGTACAAAGTGTCCTTCAATTTTTGAAGGCTCTGTCCTTGCTACACTCAAGACAAAGTGTAGCGAGCGCTTGTCTGTCTAACCTCAAGGCAATGTAACCGCAAAGCACCGAAGCGTACAAATATTTTTTTTCGGACAGCGTCAGATTTTAACCGCACAATGGCAACTCAATAACTGAAGAGTCTCTAGGTATATTCTAATCAAAAGTATATTATTTTGCGAAGCGTTCTCCCTGATGGGTTGAAAGTAGCTGCCGTGTATCGGTGTCTCACGCTGCCAAAGATGTTTCAGCCAGGAACACAAATGTTATCAGTGGGTGATGTGGTGACGTCTGATCCGGTCGCAAGCGAGACCGGGCACAGTGAAACCAACTTCACTTTTAAGCATTCATCTCACAACTAACTCCACTTTACTTTTGCCACCTCACAATCCTAGCCGCGATGCTCCTGCGGCTAGGATTGTGCTTCTCACAGGGGCGCGATAAATCCGGACGTTTGTCCGATTTTTCACTGTCACACAGGTGAAAATGGGGCTGTAAAAAGCGGTCAAATCTACACCATTCGCACATCAGGTGACCATTTGAAGTCGCCGGCAAACGATTTCGAGTTCGACGCGGGTTTAGATTTGCTTTGCAGACTAGGAACTTTGTCCTAAACCGTGACGTGCTGCGTTGCCATGTTAACGTTCTACAGCAGAAAGAAGGGTAATATCGATCTTTTAAATGTGCTACATGTTTTCATGGAAGACCTTTTCTTTGAAAATAAAATGGTGCGTATGCATCACAATGGTTCCACAAACGGCGGCACAGTGTGTGCCGGTGGCATGCTTTATCGATTCGGCAAAAGGAACAAATGAAAAACGGCATCTGTGAAGTTATCCGACATTCATTAGCAAATGTTCTGATAAGAATCTGAAAAAACAACGTGCAAAGACGAAAACACCGGACGGTCAGTCAAATCAGCAAGATCAAAGAAAGACAGCACAGCGCCAGAATAGTCCTTTCTTTTGCATGAATTGTTCGCGACGCTTTCTATAACGAGGCGTTTAAAATTATTAGCGAATCAAGAATTTTTTTCTTTTGGCGCGTATAAATTTGTTGTCAGTTTCTGCATGAATTGTGGCGAGCTGGCTGCACGGCATGTGGTCAGAAGAGAAAGAACTTTGGAACAAACACTTGGCTGCGGAATCTACGTTCAGAGCAGTCCAGTTGGACTGCGAGTCGACTAATCTACATAAACGACTTTTCTAAAAGTTCCAGACTGACCTGCTTTTTTTTTAATTTTATGTCTTCCGCTTCCAGCGCATAATGGTCTGAAAAACCATCTGAAACAGTGCATGAATTTCGCTTATGGAGTGCTTCTCGGACGCTAAGCGCTCGTAGAGAAACGTATCTTTGGCTACGCAGGAAGCGAGTCTCTTCTTGTCCAACGTTCCGTACTAGTTTAGCGAGCGCACTGAAATTGCGACGATGGAACGCGTTTATTTACAAGATGGGCGCTGCAGAGGTGCAGCTCAGCGAAGAGCACTTCACGGCACCGCTCGCAACCCAGTCCAGCCTAGTGCTCCCCTTCGTCGAATCTTCGCTAGCACTCTTGAAAGATTTTTAACTGCGCTAAACAGACTGCGCATGTACTGTCCCCACTCTTTCTGTGTCCTTGTCTGTTTAGCGCAGTTAAAAATCTTTCAAGAATGAACATCAACCAACTAGCCCAACTTGGTGCTCTCCTTCGCTAGCACGTATGACTTCGCAGTTCACTGCCGATGCCCTCTGCGCGAGTCAATCAGATGGGGGATGGTAGTACGGTTTAAGGCGCGCAACGTGCGTCACATTTGTTTTTCTAGAGCACCGACCATTACTGATGCTTGAGATTACATACGTGACGTCGCTGAGGCGGTCAAGAATGACGAATGGACCTGAATAGGCGGCCAAGAAGTTCTGGTTTAAACCACCTTTGGGGACTGGTGTCCATAACACAAGGAATCGCCCCTAGTATAAAATTGAAGGACACTTTGTACATTCCAAAGCGTGTTCGGCGAAAGCGTGTGGCCATTCCACTGATTGTGCCATTTTTTTTTACACTCTCAGTGGGATAAGACACAAACCGAATGGGTGCGTGTTTTCTTCTTTAATTTTTTTACCGCGAATCGCAGTGACGCGAGACTCATCTTCCTCCGTTCGCATGCGTTAGTATTTTCTCGCGCTTTGCGCATCGTGCAAACGCCATCCGCGTTCCTAGCTCTTAAATTGACGGACCCTTTGTAAATTGGAAAGTGTATTCCGTGAACGCCTGGGTCCATTGAGACGGCGTCAGGTCAGAATGTTGCAAACTCTGGGCACAGCGACGCTACGCAAGCAAAGCGCGAGCGCGATAGAGTCCGACGTGACCGGCGTCCGTCTGCGCATCCCGGCGGCCACCTGGCTCCATGCCAGAGCTCGGATGGACGGACGGTCGGATGGACGGACGGACGGACATGGATGGATGGACGGACGGACGGACGGACGGAGACGTATGGATGGACGGACGGATGGACGGACGAACAGACAGACAGACGGGCGGACAGGCGGACGGACGGACGCCGGACGGAGGTCGGACGGACACCGGACGGACACCGGACGGACGTGAGCATGAGACATTAAAGGCTTTCCCCTTAAAGATTACACCATCTCCCGCTAAAGGGAACCATGTGTAGATGCGAAGCAGCAGGGCGCTAACGCTTACACAGGCGGCGGCGTTGACATGGCGCTCATCGCAGCGTTGCACAGGAGAAACCTGGGGGGCGCAAAGCACGCAGATGGACCGGTGTTTCCTACTGTAGGCATCCCAATCGCTGCTAATGGGCCAATGAGAGACAGAAGACTCGGACTGGACACAGAGACCGGAAGTCCGCTTTTAGTTAATCGTTCGACAACGCACAGGAGAAATCTCCCACCGGCACCACCTTGCGGTCAAGATCCATTGCCACATATACGCGGTGGCCAGTGAACGGTTGCGCAGCGCGAGCGATCGGTTTTTTCAACCAAGAAACTCGCTAGCAGACGCTGCCTGCGTCGGCGTCGCGAGGCGAGGGTGAGCGTAGGAGAGGGGAAGACGCGCATGCGCAGTGGGGGTGTGGACGCCGCGGGCGGGATGCCTAGAGGAGAGAGGGGGGAGCGTAGGAGGGGAGAAAGAGGAAGCGTAGGAGGGGAGAGAGTTAGGGGACGCGCATGCGTAGTGAGGTTGTGCCCTCCGCGCGGAGGGATGCCTAGAGGAGAGAGAGAGGTGGAGAGGAGGTTTTTTTATTTTTATTTTTTTAATGGGTTGGCGCATGCGCAGTGGGGGGTGTGGATGGACGGACACCGGACGGACGGACGGACGGACGCCGGACGGACACCGGACGGACGGACACCGGACGGACGCGAGCATGACATTAAAGGCTTTCGCCTTAAAATACGGAGCGGGGGAAGGCGTCGTATCGTTTCTTTGAACGCTGTTGAGATGTCAAGAGTTTGGAGGCGTGCGATGCGACGGGTTTCTTTTGCGCGGCAAGGCCACTCGGCTACCGAGGTTTCCTTGTCTAGCATGAAAGGTAAAACATTGTCAAGACAACTGCGCGGGGAGCAGGCGCAGAGCAGGTAAAATGGAGAATACCCTGCGGTCTCATATTTTGCGGCATTGTACGCGTTCGTCATGCATGGTAGCACTTCATCCCAGTTTTTGTGCTCAGAATCGACATAAATAGGCAGCATGTTCGTGAGAGGCATGTTCGTGCGTTCTACGAGGCCATTGGTCTGGGGGTGGTGTGGGGTGGCATCACGGAACTTTCAGGCAGACAGACGCAGCATCTCTTCCGAGATGTCGGCGACGAACTCGCGTCCGTGGTCGTAGATGACAACACGTGGAGGACCATGACGCATAATTATAGAGCGGAGCATGAACTGCGATACGTGCAAGGCCATTGGAGCAGGTTATTGCAGATTCTGGGTAGCGCGTCAGGCGGTCGGCACAGACGACCCCTCATTGATGTCACTGTTCGATCATAGAAACGGGCCCAGATGGTCGGCGCCAACAGTGTCAGACGGAGAGGTAGGAGGTGGCTCAGGATGCAGAAATACTGGCGGCGCATTCGTGGTACGCTTGTGACGTTGGCATTGTTCGCAACCAGCAAAGTATTTTTCCGTGTCGAGTCGCATCGTGGGCCCATAGAACCTTTGCTGGATGCGTTGAAACGGTCGGTGAAGCCCATGTCGCTGCAGGTTGCGTCGTCGTGCAAGTACCGAACGACGTACGTGAGAGCATAGAGTGCGTACGTGGAACGACTAGAAGCAGACGGGCGCGTTGTCCGGAATAATTCTTCTTGTAAATGACGTCTTCATGAACCACAAAACAGCTTGGGTATGCGTGCTTATTTGCGGAGGTGAACAAACTATCTAGGGAACGATCGTCGTGTTGTGCTGTCCGGAATGTTGCGAGGTCAGGGAACTCGGAGGCAGTAGCATTGATATACTTGGTTAAAGTTGTCAGCATCGCACTCAGTCGTCGGTAGAGGAAAACGTGATAAGAAGTCAGCGTCTCCGTTTCGGTTACCCTTTTGTAGCGCACTGTGAAGTCGAACTCTTGCAAGCGCAAAGCCCATCGCGCCAGTCGTCCAGATGGGTATCGTAGGCCTACCAACCAGCATTGAGAATAATTGTCGGTGATGATTGAGCAGCGATGGCCGTAGACGTACGGGCGATACTTGTGCACGGCGAAAACGACTGCGAGGCACTACGGTTCTGTAACTGTGTAATTGCGCTCTGCTTTTTTGAACGAACTACTGGCATGAGCGACCACGTGTTCAGCATTGTCATGGCGTTGCGCGAACACTGCACCAAGGCCGATTCCACTGGCATCTGTGAATTTCCGCGTGATCGAAAGGATCGGATTGGCGTAGTAGAGGTCCTGAAGTCAGCATGAACTGTAGCTGCTTAAAGGCTGCTTCGCGATCTGATGTCCACTGGAAAGGAGCACCATTTTGCAGCAAGTCAATCAGTGGTCATGCGTTGTCAGAGAAATTCAGAACAAAACGGCGAAAGTAAGAACATAAGCCCAGTAACTTCGCAGCTATCCGAGAGATTGCGGCTGCTTGGAAGTTGCTGACAGCGTCGCCTTTCTGCGGGTCCAATCTAAACGCTATTTTTATCCACTAGGTGGTCCCAAAACCAGCGCTTCACGTTCTGCAAAGCGACATTTCTTTTTTAGTTCATAGTAAGCGCAGCTTCCTCCCACACAGGTTAGAGCGAAGACAAGGCGGAGATTATGTTCCCCAAATGTTCGGCAAAAACCACCGCATCATCCAGGTGATACAGGTAGATTCGCCATTTGAGGACCCCGCAAAACGGCATCCACATATCTTTCAAATGTTTCGAGGGTGTTGCACAAGCCGAATGGCAATACACTAAATTCAAACAGGCCGCCGGGCGTAACAAAAGCAGTCTTTTCATTGTCAGTCTGATCCGTAGAAATCTGCCAATACCCGGATCGCAAGTCTACCGATTAAAAATAGGATGCTTAATGCAGGCAATTGATGGCGTCATCGATGCTAGGAAGCGGATACACGTGCTTCTTAGTTATAGTTTAGACGCCGGTAGTCAACGCAGAACATGTAGGACCCACTTTTTTTCTTGACCAAGATAACAGGTGCAGCCCAGACAATTGGCGATTCTTGAATTACGCCGGTGGTTAGCGTCTCGCCTGATTTCCTCTCATTTAACCATGTGCTCTGACGTGGAAACTCGACATTGTTTTTATCGGAAGGGGTGCCAGGCCGGCCAGGTGGTGGGTTCGCGATAGAAAAGTACATTTCCACGAGGTGTGAACCCGACCGAGATAACTGGAGTGGTCGTCGCTCGACAACGTTACAAGCCTTGGAGACGTACAGTAGTAGTTTCAAGAAAATGCGCGATAAACGTGGACGAAGAGAGACGGGAACAGTACAAGCGCATACCAACAACTCTTCGTCCATGTTTATCGCGCATTTTCTTGAAACATGGATTACCAACTCGCCCAACAGTCCATTCTTCTAAGTACAGTAGTAGGCAGCATGTACTACTGTACGTCTGTACTACTGTACTACTGGCAGTAAAGAGCGCGTACTGTGTACTGCCAGTGCCCACCATATGTGCGTTTGTGCGTGATTATCAGAAACATTGGCACGTAACATGCACTGGAGCGGCTGAATTTCATTCTTCGTGCCAACATTCGTGTGTCATAGTTAACATACCCTGCTCATTAACCTGGACAAGATCGACGACATTTAGCTAGACTTCAGAGGTTTTACTGTACCCAGTGACGTTAGCGTTCAGTTTCGAACGAACCACAAATATTTTCAAGAGCACCTGGCGACACTGGCTGCTGACGAAAGTTGTGGGGCCAGATTTGATGCGCACAGAGCGCTTCCGGATATGTGGGGCCACCGTTAAGCTATAGTCCAGACACTTTCAATGCCGTGAGAATTGTAACTTGAGCTAGTTGGTTCGGATTCATCTTGATTTTAGCAGCGCACTGACGGACGAGGGACTAGGAAAAGCGTGTTGTGCATCTTCTTTTCCTAGTGCTCGTCCCTCAGTGCGCTGCTAAAATCAAGATGAACTTTCAATGCGGAATAGCTCTCAAAACAAAACAAAACAAAAAAAATTATGAAGCTTGCATTAAGCTGCGCAAGACTTGAAATAGCGAAAGTGGACAATTTTGAAGACTTATGTGGTTGCTTCTAAGTTGTTTCCAGCCCTTAGCAAGGTGATCCAGGTTCACAGGCACGACACGGATGTGCAAATTCCAGAGACAAACTCGCGCGCACCTCTCATAGATCTACGGTCACGTCGGCGTTGACGTACGCCTTCCATCGCTTCGGGGTTTTCTTGAAGCCGCCGTTGCCTTTCCTGTTGCCTGGTATTCTCTCGTTGTACCTACTTCGGGGATCTTCGGCTGACCGCCGTCGTTTCGCAGTCATTTGTTGGGCTGGCTGCTGCCTTTATTTTGGGGCGAAGCTCCTCTTAGTCTAACCTTGTCAGGCGTAACGCGAAACCCCCAGTATCGCCTGCCATCTCGGAGGCCATGATAAGAGATGACCATTTCTCGTCTCATTTCCTAGATGGCGTTACTCTGCCGCTACTCTCCGAATTGCCGCTACTCTCCGATTGGCTGCTGCGCTTTGCCTGAGTGCGCGGCGATCAGTGCCTCTCTCAGTCTCCTGCAGTGATGCCAACCCTAGGGTTTATCCCTAGATCTAGGGATTTTCTACCCATTTCAGGGATTTGGCGTCTTTTTGCTGAATCTAGGGATTTTTGTAAGGCCATGGAAATGTTGTATTATGCGGATTGTCTACAGGCGCTACTGAGTAATCACATTTTCAACTAGAAACTATAAGAAACGATAATCTTGGCTATTTCCTTTATTATTTTTCATTCGGAAGAGCTTTGATGTCATGCTGGGCTGAGTGAAGGCGAGAGCAGTTCTGTAACGCGAGAGGCCGAAACTTTGTCGTCGTAACTGTTTAACATGCATTCGCATATCATCGTGAGTGCCCTGAGCGATGGCTGTTCTGCGAAACAAACAAAAATTTTTTCTTGTAGTTCACATATACAAGTGCGAAGTTCGCGCTCGCTGCAATACCTCCATTCACCGTGAAAAGTCTCCATGTTAAATAACTACTGAACCAGGAGGCTCAGAGAGAAACAGAGCGAGTGGGACTAAAAATTGGGTGAGCTTGTACGGATTCATTATAAATATTGCCTGACGAAAAGAGACGAGAAGACTGTTTGGTTGTTTTTAGTCTTTCCGTCATGCCGTATTCATCAAGAGCAAAAAGTGACGAAAATATTTGGCCAGAAGCGAAAGTCGTAAGTAGAAAAGGAAGGCGTACCTATCAGCCAGTAAAAATAGGCCCATGTATATCTACTGTAAATCAAAGAACACAGATTGCAAATTTGGAAAATTACAGATTGACCACCACCTCACAAGCTGCAAGTACAAGAAAGGTGCTACAGACTTGCAGTTGACCCATTGCATCTATGCTTTCACTGAGTGCGCAAAGTGAACTCTACGAACCAATCTGTCTCTGTAACAACCGGCGCCACTTTGAAGCACTTTTTATGCAACTCCACAGAACATGTACAAAAGATATGATGTGCTTTGCTTTGAACAAGATCCAGAAGAATTGGGCCGCAAAGCGCACTATGTTTTTGGTAAAAAGCACGGTTAAAAGTGAATTAGCCTGAATAATGACATTAAAACTTGATAATCTAGGGATTTTTCTAGTAATCTAGGGATTTTTCGACGGTCAATCTAGGGATAAAACACCGTCCCTAGGTTGGCATCACTGGTCTCCTGGATCGTCGCCGTACGTGTCGAATCGTTGGTGGGGCGTGGACGAAGCGAAGCAGCGGGCGCGGAGGGCCGCCGCTTCTCGGGCTCGCCTTTCGGGGTCCGCTGCTCTCGCTGCTCGGAGTGCACGTTGGCGCCGCTAGCTGTGCACTTCTCCGACCACAAGTGCGTATATATAAATGTAACTTGAAATCTCAATAAAAGTTTTCTTCACCGTACCTCACGTGTTCGCATGATGATTTTATCGAGGGCGAACTTCTCGGAGGGTCAACGGCATCAACCATAACCTCTCAAGCTTCGCCCACCTCACCATCATTCACCTCGTGGATATGCTGTGATTTTTTTTAATGGACCAGGAGTGAGTACTGGGATTTGCTATACACGTTTATGGCATATACACGTTTATGGCGATTATAGTTTCTGGTAGGCCACACAGTGGCATATACCCGTGAAGATCATGATAGTTTTTCCGATAGGCCGCACAAATCACGGCTAGCTTAAACAGCTGCGCTGTTAACAGAATAGTGCAGTTCATACGTTTGTATAAACCCACCAGAGAGAGCATTTGTACCGCAAATGAATATACTGGCAGCCATAGGCGTGCGCACGGGGGGGGGGGGGGGCAGGGGGGCGAGAAGGGGGGGGCGCAAAGCCAGCGCTATACATTGTAGGGGGGGGATAGGGGGGGCGCAAAATCAGCCCCATACATTGACATAATAGGGAGGGGGGGGCGCTGCGACGAACCTTCGCCCCCCCCCCCCTGAAGGGGAACCCTGCGCACGCTTATGCTGGCAGCCATACTGCAAGCGCGGATGACTGTAGTGCACCGCCTGGCCGTGGGCCCATTAACTCGGCGAAATATCGGCTCTACTCAGTAGCAATCCAGGTGGCGCCACGGTCGAGGAGGGAGTGCGAAAGGAAGGAAAACCAAGGACGAACCAAGGTGGAGGAAGAGATAGTCGCTACTTCAGCAAGTTTTGAGGGGCTTTACCTGTCCGGAGCCATGGAGCAGCCCCTGAGGGCCTTCCGCCAAAATCGCACCTTCCGCAACTGAAAAGTGGCTTATCTTGGAGGACGCTCCAAGATAAGTGACTAATTAGGCCCACTCTGTTTCTTGTCCAGTAAACCTTAACTTTCAGACGCGCTGCTACTAACTTCCTTTCTTATTAAACATCACTGCCCGCGCTATTATCTATTCTCAATAAGCGCTTAAGAACTGCTATTTCGCCCCGTTTTATTTACCAATGTCGTTAGAAAGAAACTAAAAGAAACTGTTATTAACCACATGAAAATAAGTATTCGTTTCTAGCAAACGGCGGCGTTTATATCGATAAAAAAAGAAAGAAAAGCTCACTCTGTGCCCATCACTCAATTATACAATGATAAAACACAGAACTAAACATTACAAAACAACTGGAATTACTACTAGGTATGAAATACCACGGCAGCAGTCCAATCGCGCACAAAGTTCGTGAATATACGAGTCAGCAAGAGCAACACTATTGGAAGTCGCACTTGCTGGCCAACTTGGACAGCCACTCAGTGTTGCATACTGATGGACGCATGCTGTGACTTGTATTATCCATGCTTCAGTTGGTCTGACTCGCTGCCTTCGTCGGTTCTGCTAAGGTCCGCGCTCTACATGTCCGCTATGTCGATCCCCACGCCAGCGTAATCTCCGAACTGCCTCTGAGCACCCGTGACGTTCTCTGTGGGCTCCACTTCCGTTGACGTCGAACTCGTCACCAGTTTAGTCGATCGCGTCAGTGGCTCGGTTACTTCGACGTTTCGTTCTATCGTGTACAAAACCAGCGCTATTGTGCCTGCGATGTTCAGGAATATGATGGCCAGTACCAGCAGTGGGTTGACTCCCCGAAAAGCCTGCGATACAAAGAAAAAAGAAATTACACCATCTCCCGCTAAAGGGAACCATGTGTAGATGTGAAGCAGCGGGCGCTAACGCTTACACTGGCGGCGGCGTTGACGCTGGCGCTCATCGCAGCGTTGCGCAGGAGAGAAAACTGGGGAGGCGCAAAGCAGGCAGCGATGGAGCAGTGTTTCCTACTGGAACATGCCAATCGCTGCTAATGGGCAATGAGAGACAGAAGACTCCGACTGGACACAGAGACCCACACTCCGCTTTTAGTTAACGCGCACGCTGCGAATTTTTATTGTTCAACAACGCACAGGAGAAATCTCTCACCGGCACCACCTTGGAGGTCAAGATCCATTGCCATATATACGGGGTGGCCAGTGAACGGTTGTGCAACGCGAGCAGTCGGTTTTTTCAACCAAGAAACTCGCTAGCAGACGCTGCCTGCGTCGGCGTCGCGAGGCGAGAGAGGGGGGAGCGTAGGAGAGGAGAGAGAGGGGGGGACGCGCATGCGCAGTGGGAGTGTAGACGCCGCGGCCAGGGATGCCTAGAGGAGAGAGGGGGGGGAGTGTAAGAGGGGAGAGAGGAGGGGAGGCGCATGCGCAGTGAGGGTGTGGCTGCCGCGGGGAGGGATGCCTAGAGGAGAGAGAGGGGGAGAGGAGGTTTTTATTTTTATTTTTTTAAAGGGTTTGCGCATGCGCAGTAAGGGTGGGCACGCGGCACACCACCACCACCACCGGACTAAGCTTCGCCATAAGATGCTTCACATCTAAAAGAGGAAGAAGTTTACACTAGACGTGGTCCACCGCGGTGGAGCAGTGGTTAAGGTGCTCGGCTGCTGACCCGAAGGTCGCGGGTTCGATCCCTGCCGCGCGGTCGCATTTCGATAGAGGCGAAATGGTAGAGGCCCGTGTACTGTGCGATGTCAGTGCACGTTAAAGAACACCAGATGGTCAAAATTTCCGGAGCCCTCCACTACGGCGTCTCTCATAAACATATATTGGTTTTGGGACGTAAAACCCCAGATATTAATGTTACACTGGACGTGCAAAGATTAAACATTTCGGCCCTGGTGTCATATAAAAAAGACACGAACAAATATTGCTACAAATTGTGACGTAAATAAATTACAAATTTAAAAAAAGTGTCTCAGGGGCCCTGCATACGCCTGCGCAAACATAGATAGTAGTTTTTTCATCATCGTGTTTCCCCTAACTCTGCAAAATGGAAAAAAAGATGGCGGATGGCGAAAAAGACGAGAATCGCCGGAACCGTATATTTGATGATATTTCAGTGATTAACTATAATATCGGTAGCCATCATATTTTTTTCTGATGTTTCTAACAGTAAATATCTGTTAAGCCTAGTTGGTACATAGCGTTTAAGGTGAAAACTTTAGCGCAAACCAAGACGGACCACAAAGAATAGGAGAGACGAGTTCCTAACAAGTTGAACGGTTTATTTACAAAGTGGGTCTTCCTAACAATTACGCGTCACCCGCAGTAATGTTGTGATCATATGGTTTGTGGGGCCGCGACAAAGGCGAAGATGCAACTGCAGTTCGGCTCTGCGCTATGTGCTCTTGACGGGAAGAAGAGCAAAATGAAAAGCGAGTGCGGTGTACGGCCCGAGCAGATGGAGCGTGGCATGATCTGAACGGCAGCTCGCTGATCGGCTGTTTGGGTCGCGGCGTCCTTCAACCAGGTGTCCTGCAGCCATGCGGTCCTGGTAAACCTGATGTCTCGCTCGGAGCAACTTCTCTCGACCGGGCGTCCTGCAGATATGCGGACCTGGTGAGCTGGATGCCTGCTCTGCTCCCGGTAACCCACAATCTGTCGCTGTTCCTGGCCTCAGGACCTCGGGCCTAAGGGTGTTCGTGGCTTCGTACCAGAAAGACGACCGTCAGTGGACCAGCTGCTATGAGGTGGCCGCAGATCGTGCCAGGGACTGGCCATTGACTTGTACTTCACTGGCCTGGTGTCCCGCCGGCCTGCTGTCTTACGACCCCGTCACGGGGTAGCCACGCCATTTCGAGACTTCGAGACAACTTCTGCCTTGACTAGCCCTGCTAACCGCTTTAAGAAGCAAGGCAGCTTGTCTCAGAGTATTGATAACACCCACCCACAACCACGCTCAAATCTAATTGCGAGATACTACCGCGTTCACGTGACACCAAGGACGCAGCCTCAACACTTCGTTAGCCGTTTAAGGGAAGTCTCGGCTGTCTTCGACGCGTCAGTTAGCATATTGGCATACATCTGTGAAGGTACACCGCAAGTATTGTTGAGCTACTTTGTTGCTTATTATAAGTCAAATAAGAGTGCTTCTTTAATGGAGGTGGAACACCACATCACACACTTCCTTAGTGGCAGGACAAGGCACAGTGTGGTGGCACACTCATATATGACCATTGTTGCCCAACATAAGCGCGGCAAAGAATGTAAGGATTCTCGCACCCGAATTTGGGGCAGAGAGAAAGGAATTGAGGACGTACGTGAAACCATAATTATTTTCATGCCAAGGCGCTAACCACCAATAATCAACAATGAAAAACCGACCACGAAATCAATACGTCAGGAATGAAAATGCCCATAAATTTCTTATTTTTCTGAAGAAGTAACAGAAGGGCTACCGACGTGCCTAATACTGTCCACGTCCACGCCCGTGTATTCCAGTTTGTCAGCATCCTCGTTTGTGGTTTGTGCAACTTCGTGTTTTTTTTTTTGTCGTACTGAACACTAAAATTGTAATATCAATACTACTTAAGACATTACGTGCAAGAACTAGGATATGAGTATTAGGCACACCGTAATGAAGGCCTGCGGCAAATTGTGACCATCTGGTGTTTTTTGTTGTGCACTGACATCGCACAGTTCACGTGCGTCTAGCCTTTCAACCTCCATTGAAGTTCGACCGCCGCGGACCAGATCGAACCTGCGACTTTCGAGGCAGCAGCCGAGCACCGTGACCACTGTTACACCGAGGTGGCCAATTGGCTCTTAACATTTAATCGACATCTGTGAGCGACGTTAAACTGAAGAGTTGTTCTAGGGAAGAGCCGCATGACAGATGAGTGTCCAAGGTAGTCACGCTCCAGTTTCCAGACACACCCATACCTGGCGTAAGTGCCTCGGTCGCGTACGAAACGTTAGCCCTACAGTGAAACCGGGAAGCGCGACACCAGCGTGCATGGGGATTGAACTCAAGGGGTTTCCACCCGTCCCTTACTCGTATTCTACAGGTAACGGTCCCGACACCCACACAAAATCACTACACATCACCGAAAATCACAAAATAAATTTACACCATCTTCCCAAAGGGAACCCTGATGGGATGCGAAGCAGCAGCGTTGCGCACTGGTGGCGTCACGGGTTGAACGGCGCTAACGCGGGTGCTGCGGTGAGCGCTGGAAGATTCGTTTGAAGCGATGGCTGGCGTAGGTCTTGTCGTTGCGCGTCAGGTGGCAGCTGCGGGCGCTGCGGCGAGCGCGCGGCAGGTGAGGGAAAGAGTGACGTCAGCGCGCACTGCGAGGGGAACGTGACGTCAACGCGCAGCTGCGGATGTGACCTACTTGGCACCACTCCAACACCTGCGGCGAGGGGAACGCGTTGCGGCGCGTTCGTACGGACGCACGGAGGGACAGCGTTACAGAGGCTAGTCAAAGAGCTGCTTCGCATCTAATAGCGAGAAACACAGGAGAACCATAGTTTCCACTGTTTCTGCATATTGCACAATGCTTGGAACTCGCGTAACCTTTTTTTCGTTTCAGGACAGAAATCGTAAATGAGTGCGCAGATGTATGTGATTCACTTAGGGTGAAGAAGAGCCGAGTATGACTTACCTGGGTCGTGGCGGCTGGGCTGAAGAACTCCTCTCCCTCATCCTCGTCTTCGTCGTAGACATTGGCCGGTGGAACGTACTCAGGCGGATCGACCGCTGGCGGAACGGCCGCCTGATTACGACGGTTGTCTTCATAGACGTCAGCCATGTTTGCCTTCTTCTTTTTCTTTAGGAACACGCGGCATAACTGATGCTGACTCCTTTTCATGTGGCACATACAAATGATGAAGAGAATTGACAGCCCATAGCCTCACTTTTGCATTGAAGCGAACATTCTAAGTAGGTGCAGTCAGGAGGGAAATGTTTAGGAACATTTTCGTGCAGGAAAGGATTATTTGGCACGCCTAATATGTGTGTTAAAATCAAGTGGGCCAGCCTCGTTGCGCTTTTCTGACAACAACATAGCATTGAAGGAACCGTGCTTGATCGATTCCGACAATGCATAGGATCTCGGTAACATATTTTGTTGGGCTAGATGGTGCATGCTATATGGAATCAGAAGATGCTTTTTAAATGCGAAGCCTTTCTTTGCGAACTGCAGGCACTTTGAGCGTTTCTATCCATGTATCTATCTATCTGTTTATCTATCTAGCCGCCTAGATCTGGGAGCTGTCGTGATCGCCTCCTTAAAGTGGTGTACACCAAAATCGGCATTTAAGAGGTTGAAATGGCTCGAGCCATGTAAACAGAGAGCCCGACGTTTCGGGACCGATTCGGTTCCTTCCTCGGGGTGTGACTAGGTTGGTCGTGGAAACATCCTTGAGAAGGAGGCTGTTGGGAAGGAGGCAACAGCCTCCTTGAAAGGAGCAACGCCACAACTTATGGTGGCGTTGCGGTTGTTGCTCGGCTGTTGACGGTGCTCCGGCTGTTGACCTTGAAGTCACCGGTTTGATCCCTAGCGCTGCGGTGGCATTTTGCTGGAGGGAAAATGCAAGAGGTCCTGTACTTAGATTTAACTGCACGTTAAAGAACACCAGATGGGCAAAATTTGCGGAGCTCTCTACTACGGCGCTCGTCGTAATCATGCCGATGGTTCTCCAAAGTATAAACGCAGGAATTATTACATTCCGCTAAAATTGAACACCACCAATTTCTTCTCCATTCTCCATTGCTTCGTGTTGTCACCGTGAACATTGTGTCAATCGTTATAGATTTCAACTGAATTTTCTTGTAGTTCTACTTACATTCACGTTTTCCCAATTTATGCTAAATATGAGATGATGAAATAGTATCTCGTGCCTTGTTGAAGCTTTCTCGCATTAACAAAATGAACCGTGGAACACCACTCTGCATAATTAAATCAGGTTCGAAGGGCAATAAGCGAGCATTACGATTTTTTTCTCGTATCCAGTAAATTACCCCTTTTACAATATCAGAAGCCCCATTATCGCCGCTAAAACGCGTTTCATATGAGAATCCATTTGATTTAGCTACCTGTACCAGGCATTAGATAATATCAGAAAACGTTTCACGAAGTTTGAAGTATCAGTGACGCTAACAGTCAATGCTATGTGGCATCATCTACACTGTCTTCTATGTGGCGTAAAGGTATTACGTACTTGCACAGGCAATCCGCTTCCGGTGATCATCCCTCTGCGTTCTAATCGTGGTGTGCAAAGTTCATTGAATGCGCAAGAAGATTACAGCTGTATTTTGCCGGTACTTACCCTACCGGAGCACAAACCTTGAAGGCTTACAAAGAGGGTTCAACTTAAACCGAGGAAGACGCAGCGAGAAATGGAAAGGAAAATTATAGGTGTAACCTTAAGAGACAGGAAGAGAGCAGGGTGGGTCAGGCAACAAACCGGTGTTGGAGTGCATCATAGTTGCAATCAAGAAGAAGAAATGTGCATGGGCAGGGCACGTAGCGCATAGGCAGGATAACCGCTGTTCAATATTGGTAACCTACCGGATTCCAAGAGAAGCCGGACACGTGCGAGAGAGACAGAAAGTTAGGTGGGCAGATGAGATAAAGAAGTTTGAGGCTATAACATGGCAGCAAAAAGCACAGGAGTGGGTTGGTTGGTGGAACATGGGAGAGGTCTTTGCCGTGCAGTGGGCGTATCCATGCCGATGATGACGATGACTATGATGACGACGACAATAAGAAATAAGTTGATTCCTAACCCTGGCTCTAAATAGGAGATGAAAGATCTGACGCAATCAACAGCGTATCTATTTAATTTGTCCGCAGGTCGCAGCACTTGCGTTGCCACACCGGTTTCATACGGTGTCCTACTGTGCAGTTTAGCTTGTAGGATAATCTGCGCGCTGACTCATTGTTGAATTTGAGCGAAACTACGTCCCGATACTTTAGCATATTGGAACAATTCTTCACTCTGCCTTCTCCCTTTCTGTTTGCTTCCTTCCTTCCTTGCGTTTCAAAACACCTTCAGGACTTTCAACAGTTCCCTGTCAGCTTGGGCTGATCATGATACCTTTATACGAAAACCGATATGAATGGAACTGTGAAAGTTTTGCATTGCTGGATTGTTGATTGAGACTTGATATATTTCAACCTTACATTGCATACCTAACTGCTCCCATAACCTTAGATCTTCTGTCTGGAAATGAGCGTGATTGACGTGCGCATTCAGCGCGCATCATTCATAATTCCTGCGCCTTCACTGCAGCAACGCAGCTGCGATGAAACAAAGACTGACCGTAAATCTCCATTCTGCAAATCCCTGAGCAGATTTAAGTACTCGCATTACGACTGGGGCTTTGATCGCACAGACCATTTTCTGAGGGCAACATTTTCAGTTTTCATTAGAATATAATAGCTGCACTTCATAATCTCTAGTAAAAAATATCGAGCACTGTTTACCATCGTCCAAATGGTTTGAGTCGCAACGCACATTGCGAAATGTCTTGATCGCTGTCGTGATAAATTGCTCTGCTGTCACTGGATCGACATGGCGGGACGTATTCAGAGCCGTACACGGTGTACTACTGGTGCGAAGAATACTTTTCTTGCCTGTGCAGGATGTTCCGGTGATCAGCAAGGCCGGTTAAGTCCCGGGTGGCATCGCCATTGCACATCGGCCTGGTGCCACCTGCCTCTGCCTAAATAAGTGCAGAGACGAGCACTCAATTTTTTTGCAGGACGCGCCAATAGCGGCCGTCCATAATACCACTACGAAAAACAGGCTTGCCATGGGGGGTAGTTATCTGGGTACAGTTTGCTTAGCGGATTGGCTTCCGTGCCGCAATATTGGCCAGTTTTAAGAGAGGAGCTCATAAAGCATTTCCTTGCGCCAATTAGTGCGAACAGGAAATTATCATGACGAACCGGTACGCACTCGCTTTGTCCTCTTCAGCTCCTGCTTCGCTTCCAGAGCACGTATGTCTATTCGTAATAATAATAATAATAGTAATAATAATAATAATAATAATAATAATATCTGGGATTTAAACGTCCCAAAACCACGATATGATTGTGAGAGACAGCGTAGTGGAGCGGTCCGGAAATTTAGACCACCTGTGGTTCTTTAACGTGCGCCTAAATCTAAGTACACGGGCCTCAAGCATTTTCGCCTCCATCGAAAATGCAGCCGCCACGGCCGGGATTCGATCCCGCGACCTTCGGGTCAGCAGCCGAGCGCCATAACCACTAGACCACCGTGGCGGGGCTGTATGTCTATTCGTCCCACGTGGGATGCAAAACTATGATCACCGTGTCTGTTACGTGACTGAAGATCACGTAACTGGTCACGGGACCTAAATCGCGTAGCATCACATAAGTAGTCGCGCCACTAAAAATCACGTAACATAAAGTGACTGATCACGTGGCTAGACTCATGTAACATAACGTAATACTCACTTGACTACAGTTACGTAATATTTAGTAACGTGACTAAAATCGCGACACATGGTTTAAAAGCTAGTCCCGTGCCATGTTTCCCGCCAAAAACCCTGTAAGAGACAGTCATGCGACTAAAATCACATCCTGCAGCAGGTGCTCAAGCGACATCTTTAGAGATGTCTAGCCATATTTTGACTCTAAGAAAAAAAAAGAGTATACCTGACTCTTTTCGGAGAGTTCTGACTTGCCACGTGTACGACTCTCTTGGTGGGTCAGAGTCGGCGCGCTCAGGAGAGTCCCCGGACCCTCTTAAGAAGAGTGGGAGGACTCCTATGCGAATGATCACACTGCCACTTCTGAGGGAGTCAGACGACTCTTAGCAGTGACGCTCCTACGCGGGTCAATTGACACCCACCGAAGCGTCAAGCGACTACGGCTATTTTAAGCTACTAAATTGACCCATGCTCTACTTTTGCGCGACTACTGCTGAAAATAGTGAAGTATTCATTTTAAGCAACTCCATTAATACCTGCCGTTGTGCCCAGCGACTGCAAGAAAAGGATAGTTCAATTTTAGCATTATTTTAATAAAACTCCTCATTTACATGCTTGTATGAGTATAACCAACCACAATGTGTGACTGTGATGTGCATAGTGTCATGTCGTGCAAAATAAACAGCAGATATCGGTATCATGTTTCCATATTTATTCCTTATGATTAAGAATCAAAAAGTCGTGAAGGCTGGAGGAATCAGACTTGTGACTTGCTATGTTGTCGCTCCTCTTCAGCGTGAGCAACCATGAAAAATGGTACCTGAAAAGAAGATCGTGATATCATAATGAGAAAACGGAATCATGGGAAGATTTTGCAATACCTACACAGTAAGTGATTTACACAGACATAATGAAGGCTCAGAGCAAAAATGCAAAGAGGCATGGTAAGGAATCGTGGTTTTTGCCGTTATCGTATAAAACATTGGTGACAAACTTGCCGCACAAGATGATGTGAGCTTTTTTTTTTAAACAACAAAGGCAACTGTTTTAGGCTCCTTTGCGTGGGTGCCACTCACCTCTTTTCCTACGTCGTCTTGTCCAACCAAAGGATATGTAGGGCCGAGTGCCTCGTTGACATTACGAACGCCGGTGTTGATTTTCCTATCACTAGTGGTGAAGCGCCAGACCATAGCGACACCTTCGTTGCCCTGGGAATAACCAACACACAAACACACAGACTGATTAGTTTTATTTAAACAACCCTTTGTTCAACACACCGTTACTGTACACACATCTGACACGAGTGTTTCGTTTTAAATAATTTCGTAACGAAAACAAATTTTCACGTAATAGAAGGCGGGAACCGCGTTTCGCGATAGGCACTGGTTATGCACAAATGAAGGCCCTCCTTTTCTACTAGGTCGCCTCAAAAAGTGCTTCGAGAATAAGCCCGGCTTTGCGCCGGCATATTGCCACAACCAAGCGCATCCTCCGGCAGTCAGCGGCACGCCGTGAGCGGTTACTGACAGCGTGTTCTACAAACGTAACCCGTTCTTAAATACTCAGTTGTACGAGCGCCCGAACGACAGCAACGCGCGCGGACGCCGTCTACGTCGACATGAGACATGGCATACGTTAGAATTACCTCACATAGCTCCAACTGTCACATTCACTCGATTCTGTTTAAAGCCGAACGCCATTATATGCAGTGCGTCTCTGCACACAGACTTTTTTTTCACGTTTCCACGCGTGGAAGCACGCTGCACACTCGAGTATTGATGGAAATGTTATTATGACGTTGACTAAAGCGCATCTCAAAACCATATCAAGCACTTTCAGCAGTTCAGACACAATGTGCGATCAGAAAGTAATCGCCCTTGATGCCATGCAATCACTTGCACAACAACGCGCATAGGGGTCTTTAAGTGACTGTTTTAATTGAACATCCTGCAACAGCATCGCGGACGCAGGCTACAGTTGGATATGGCTGGCAGCCTACTTCCGCAGAGCTGCTGCAGACGCCCAGCTTAACCTGTGTAATTAGTATACCTACGAAAGCAGTACACTCACCGTTAAGAGGCGCACGTAGTCCGTGTCCGCAACTTCAAGAATATTCGTCACTACAAGCGTCACTTCGAGCACGGAGCCTGGCGTGCCCGCCACTGCAAATACGCATGATCGGTCGAACTCAAAACCATCCCAACTACAAGACGCGCAACCAGCGCACCGCATTCCAAAAGGCAGAGGAGAAGAGAGAGCAGGCGGAGAGGCGGAGGCAGGCGGAGGCGCCGCGCGGCTGGCCTGGCGCGCAGGCTCCCTGGCGCCAGTGCGAGAGTGTGTGTCCGTCCGAGCGGCGCCGAACGGCAAACGCGCAACATGTAGGGCGTATGCGGCGGCGCCTTCAAAACGGAAGCCAATCGAAACGCGCTTCACGAGAGTTCTGCTACTCCTCTCGAATTGCCAACTCTCTTTCTCTGCGTCTACCATCCAAAAGGGGTCAAGTGAATACCCGAAGAGAATCATGGCTTTGTAATCCTCTTTTGACTCTTATTTTTCTTAGAGTGTAGTACTACTAGCAAAAACGTAGCATCCCTAGTAAAAGCTTGGCATTACTAGCAAAACTTAGCTAGGTCGACCACTAGCTTCACCAATGGTTCCAGCCTTGCGCCACTAGTGAAAACTGCGCACTCTTTTGCATCTCTAACAACTAAACGAACCGCGCTACGGTAGACGCATACGTACACATGACTACATTTGGGTTGCTGCATTCGAAGTTTCATGGACTTGCTTATTCACGTCGTGATTCACAAAAACAGAACATTTGCTTAACAGCCCAAGGCTGCGATGCCCATGTGTCTTACGTAAAATCGTGCATAAGTCCGGATGATAATGGTGACGAACTTCGCTAACATCCCCCTTGAAACAGGACAGCCATATATAGAAACCCAAGCAGCTTGACACAACCAGCTTCTGCAATATTAATCACACTCGAAATTCTAAATAAGAGAGTGGTTCAAAGAAGGGTGGAGACTTCAAACTGTGTAAATTTCTTGCAACGGTGATACTGCATTATTTATTTCACAGTTTATCATCGCCACCAAGAATTGTGTCAATGGTATTTTCCTCATTAACATATTCTTTGTACCTACGCAACGTGCCACGCAATGGAAAGTGGTCGTCGTAACATTAAGAGATCAGAAGAAAGAAAGATGGGTCAGGGAACGAACAAGGACAACTGATATTTGTTATTTTAATAGCGAAGCTGTTAGAGCTACAGGTAAAAGGTATGACCATCAAAACTGTCATCACCATAAACAGGTATGCGCCACAGAAATTGGGTAAATCTCATCTAACCACTGATCCACTAACAATGAAAAAGGCAGCAGTCAGCCATACAAATGACTATGGAGAGACGGCGGTGAGCCGAATGAGAGCATACTAGAGAATGGAGAAGGCAACAACGGCTGCGAGCAGACCCCGAAGCGATGGAAGGCCTACACTAACGACGACGTGCCCGTAGATCTATGAGAGGTGCGAACGCTTGGCTTCAGCGCGAGTTTCTGTCTCTGGAGTTTGGACAACCGTGTAGTATGTGTGACTCCCTGTGGCTTTAACTGGAACCTCTCTGCGCTGAGAAGCAATCTAGAAGCAATCTACCGTCACCTAAGTCCTAGCAACAAAGTAGAAGAAATCAGATCAGCCTTCCGATTCGTTCATTTTTGCTGTCTCGACTCTCGTGGGACATACTGCAAGCTTGCGAATTTTTATTCTCAATACTGCCAGTCTCTACTGAGACCATAGTAGATGGGCAGTATGTACAGATGCTAGGAACAGTCATCACGTTATCCACCAAGCAATTCTTGTTGACATTAAGAGGACAAAAGTAGACCTGGGCACAGGCTACCTAATACGTAGGTCAGGCAAGCTAGTGGTCAGATATAGTGACAGGATGTATACCAAAGAGATGCGAAACGTAGCACCATACGGACAGCAAGTTCGGTGGCATGACGAAAGTGATCACTTTGAAGACATTAAACGGGATCAACGCTACAGGAACAGGCTATATAAGAGATCATAGCATGAGGGCTTCATCGTGCAGGGGGCCTACCATATGCTGATGATTGCCAATCAAGTGGACCACCTAATAAATAAAAAAAATATCTAGGCGAAAAAGCTGGCGCAGCTCACCACCTTGTTATTTCTTTGTTTCTAGACTCACATTCCCTTTTCTCACCGTAGCGCGCACAAACACACGCTTCGTGAGTAATATCCATGCCATATCATCTTTTACCTCGATACACAATGTTCTGTCTTTATCGTATTTCTTGGAATTTTCCCTTTCTTGCCCGCGTATAGCCGCTCTATATACCGAGAGAAAAAGAAAAAGTGATCACTTTTATCACGGTAGTGCATATTTTAAAGCGATTGGGAAAGTTTGCGCATCTTCAGGTGACTTGCAATTTCGCCATGTAACGCAGTTTCACGGCTAAAACGCTTCGACGTGCCTCAAAAGAATGGCGGTTTGGAAGAATTACGTTTATGACAGAATCTGCCCAATTCCAAACCATTTTTTCCAAGGGCGTAGATATTATTATCATTAAACACATCATGAGAATCCTTGTCATTGTAATTGCCATATGCTGTTGCGACGGCATTTCAGCCAACTACAGAGGACGTAGCTGCCCTTTCAGCGATTCAGAAATGACAACAAATTGGCCCAGGGCGCGTACAAAGAATTCCTCAACTTTCCAAGCAAGACATTGACTTTTTTTTCGTCTTTTTCTGAGGACGACAAAGTAGCCTTCCAGGTATTTACCGTTCAGAGGGAAAGGCATACTAGTACGCATGCATTACTTTATAAAATTGTTATATTAAGTGATACCCAACCTGAAACCGGCAGTTAGCCAAGAGTAGTCAACTCTAACCAAATTTAATAATACAGTAAGAGCTTGTTGATGCGATACCAGTTAAATTCAGAAAATCGGATAATTTGAACGCGTTCTCTGGTCCTGGTAAGCGTATGTATTCTTTAGTGGCATCGAACTCTCGTTAATTCAGTTCGTTAATTCATTAATGCTTCTGAGATCCTCTGTAGTAGCAGTGTGGCTGTGGTGATAAGCTGCTAAGTTTACAGGACGTGGGCTCAATTTCCTTTACACGGTGGCCGAATTTAAATGGAGGCGTAACGCAAGCGTACACGTGTTCTTGGATTTAGGTGTGCGCTAAAAAATTACACCATCTCCCGCTAATGAGATCCATGTGTAGATGTGAAGCAGCGGACGCTAACGCTTACACTGGCGGCGGCGTTGACGCTGGCGCTCATCGCAGCGTTGCGCAGGAGAGAAAACTGGGGAGGCGCAAAGCACGCAGTGATGGAGCGGTGTTTCCTACTGGAACATGCCAATCGCTGCTAATGGGCAATGAGAGACAGAAGACTCCGACTGGACACAGAGACCCGCAGTCCGCTTTTAGTTAACGCGCACGCTGCGAATTTTTATTGTTCAACAACGCACAGGAGAAATCTCCCACCGGCACCACTTTGCCGGTCAAGATCCAGTGCCATATATACGGGGTGGCCAGTGAACGGTTGCGCAGCGCGAGCAGTCGGTTTTTCAAGAAACTCGCTAGCAGACGCTGCCTGCGTCGGCGTCGCGAGGCGAGAGAGGGGAGAGCGTAGGAGAGGAGAGAGAGGGGGGACGCGCATGCGCAGTGGGAGTGTGGACGCCGCGGGCAGGGATGCCCAGAGGAGAGAGGGGGAGCGTAGGAGGGGAGAGAGGAGGGGAGGCGCATGCGCAGTGAGGGTGTGGTTGCCGCGGGGAGGGATGCCTAGAGGAGAGAGAGGGGGAGAGGATGTTTTTTATTTTTATTTTTCTGGGGGGGGGGTTGCGCATGCGCAGTAAGGGAGGCCACACGGCACACCACCACCACCACCACCGGATTAAGGTTGCCATAAGATGCTTCACATCTAAAAGTCCCAGGTGGTGAAGATTTATGTGGAGTCCCCCCACTGCCTCGTGTCGAAAATGACATTGCAGTTTTTGCGCATAAAACCCCATCATTCTATTATTGGACCATCTCCCCGAAGGGAACCCTGATGGGATGCGAAGCAGCAGCGGTGCGCACGGCGTTGACCCGGTTGAAACGGGCGTCGACGCGGGTGCTGGAAGAACTGGTTTGAAGCGAAACTCGGTGTAGCGTTTACTCTAGTAAACGTTTGTTTGAAACGCAAAGACACGGGAGGCGGGTCAGAGGTGTTGCGAGCGGGCGGAGCAGCCGGCAGCTGCGGGCGCTGCCGCGAGCATGCTGCGGGTGAGGGAGAGAGTGACGTCAGCGCGCACCTGCGAGGAAAGCGTGCGAGGGGAGCGTGACGTCAACGCGCAGCTTTGGCGTGACCTACTTGGCAACGCTCCAACACCTACGGCGAGGGAAACGCGTTGCGGCGCATTCGTACGGACGCACGTAACGTACGGCGTTACACACGTGAGTCAAAGAGCTGCTTCGCATCTAATATAACTTTACAATGTTGCTTCTGAAAGTCGAGTTAACAAACTGAAACTCACACAAAAACAAATAAATAATTGACATCGAAAAAAGCTGACTGACCTTTTTATTTGCTCTACCGCTAAAACCTACCAACTGATAGCCTTGCACATTTTATGACTAAAGAGATGAGGCGTCCGTCGTTGACTACTTGGAACGACGTCAAAATTACGTCACATGACGTCATAAATTACATCATCAGATTACATTGTCGTTTGCACAACGGTCCAGGAAGATTCAGGGAGAGAGGGGGCCCGGAGGAACAACGCCTTCGATTCAGCACGTCAAAACAACTTAGGAAGTATCTCTATAGAGCATAGGCTGTCGTCTGTGCTCTATCTCTTTTCAAGGTTGCCTAAAGGCATTGTGACTTTTACATGACGCAAATTTACAGTTACGCTCGCTGGAAGTCAGGTATCGCCATCGCCATCAGTAGAGGTAAAAGAGTGTGTAGAAGAATGCAATATTGATGGATCTGTCGAACGCTGTTTTTTGTCATGCAATCACCTCTATTTACCCAATCAAGCAAAAACGTTTTGAAAGCAGGCAAATAATCGAATCAGATTGAATTTCGGTATTTCAAATATTCTCTCATTGGGGGGATTAATAATTAGAAGATTGTCATAAGGATGTCTGCGCCGCTGTTGAATTTTTTTTTAATTTACTCAAAACGCTTTTGACACTAAATTATTAGGTTACCATTTGTAATTAATATTAATTATATTGAAGTTTATTTTCAATTGCCATACCATTCATATCTGTCCATTATTGTTAGACTATCCGTCTCTTCGCCAAACAGCCATGTGGGTGTGAGCCATTCCCGTTGGCTTTCAGCTTCAATGATGGCGGTCTGCCAAGAAAAACTCGCCGGAGGAGTCAACAGTGACGAGTTCATCAGATTCCACATCCGAAGGCCATGTCGAGCGTGACAGCGTCAGTGATGCTGCGGCTGTCGGTAGCAACCGACGACAGCACTTCCCGCGGAACCAGCAGCATGGACGCGACGTGAGCACAACAACCAGCGCGGACGCCGCAGGTGCCTCTGGGACCAGTCCACATGCGGCCCTTGAATGTACAACCACGGATAGAGCCCATTCCTGAAGCGGCGAAAAGTAAGGCCGAAGGCACGAAAATTAGTAATAATAATACCTGAGGTTAAACATCCCAAAACCACGATATTATTATGAGGGACGCCGTAGTGGAGGGCTGCGCAAATTTAGACCATCTGGTGTACTTTAACATGCACTGAGATCGCACTGTACACTGACCTCTAGCATTTAGCCTCCATCTAGATAGTACCGCCGTGGCTGGGATCTAACCCGCGACCTTCGGGTCAGCAGCGGAGCACCCTCAAACCGCTATGTCACCACAGCAGACTCAGGCACGCAATTCAAATGAGTAGGTGGTATGGTGCTTTTAGACTATGGATGATAGAACCCACAAGAAGTCAGTGTGATGCGATCTGTTACAAAAGTTCTTATAAAATTCATATTGCGTTTCTATTGTACTTTCGTTAGCCTTAGCAAAACAGAACAGAGTGAGAGAAATAAACTCTAATTTGTCGATCACGCTGTTGAGGCTTGGAGGTTGGTAACGGCCTCATTCAAGGTAAACGTTGTGTTGGGCCTATCCCTGTTCACTAGCTGTATAGCTGGGCTTCAGGACTTTGTCGTGTCATGTCTGCCTACCACAAGTCTTCTGTAGGTGTTCCTATTTCAAGTGTACTTCAGCGCATGTGAAGACAACATACGGACCGACGAAGACGGTCTTTCAGTAAAGACATTATTCGTCATATCGTAATTACATGCGCTGCATGTACAGATAATGTTTTACATTTCACACGTTTACACTTTGAAGACACTTTTTATGTTTGAAATGGAATAACAACTAAGGCCGTACTTAAACCTCGCTTCTGTGGGCAATTGGATGAGCGTTGTTTGTGGATTCTTGTTAGATCCCCTAACCTCGTGGTAGGGGCATTCGTCAACTTAGAAAATTTTCCAGACTCTTGCATATGTTTCGCGGATGCCAGACTGGACCAAAAAAACATTTTTTGGAGATAAATTGTTAGTGGCGGAGCCTTAGTCAAGGAACCTTTGTCCTAAGCTACCGCTCCAACCTGATCTGGTGCAGCCAGATCATTCTGGTCCGCCTTCCACGGCTCCAACATGTCTTGCTGCCGAGTGCGTGTCTTTTCTTTCTGGAGGCGGCTTTGAGCAGGCCCAGGTTACCTGCTTTAGTGTAGGTTTTCCTCCACAGAATGGACAGAAAAATCGATCGCTCATTGCGTAATTTTTTAAGAACTGTTGAAATATGAACTTAAGCCTTCGGCAAGAAAGGCTTCGGCAAAAGCCTTCGGCTAATGCTTCGGCAAAGCATCTTTTTTCCGTCGAGCACTTCGCCACTGTTGAATTATATCACGCTTACTCAAAGCGTGAATATGCCTTCACACATAAATCATTTTATTCCATATAAGTTCCACAGATTGAAGTGAGCATACTTGCTATAATGATGCGCTTACGTTGCGAGCATTAGGTTGGCCCGACTGTAAGAAGTTTATTCAAGTTTACTGAAGTCTATTGCCACGTTAGTACGCAACATGGATAAATAGCAAGGATGGCGGGATAGAAGCTGCTTAAAGGCTGCTTCACTGGTCTAACCCTCAACGTACAATAACAGCAGAACATGACAAGAGTTCCCAATTGGTACACTTGTTGCAATATTAAAATAGAAATGCACAGAACAAAAGAAAAGAAAAATGACAAATTTAGCAACTGATACAAAGTCAGCGAGAAACACATTTCAAGAAATGCAAACGTAAGGTTGAAGGAAAGAAGTGTAAATTTAAGGGCTCGTTTTCTTTGTTAGACACAATATTAATGAGCACTAATAGACAATAATGCGACATTAATGAGACAATAACATTCATAAACACAGTACAAGTAATGCATTTTTAGGAATGTATCGTATGTTTTGATCTCATAGTTTATATAGAGGGTTACAAATGCCTGTAATGTGGGCGATTTAGCAGCTGTTCGTTATGATAATGTACGATGATGCCGTAGAGCGGATTCTAAACGAGGCCGCTTTGATAGTGGCCTATTTTGCGATGTGAGCGCTACAGTATTGTAGTGGATAGTAACACTGCATGTATGTTCATTGAAGAAACACGCAGAATACTAAATGCACGCAGTACATGCAGTAGCCTTCAGATGCAATATATATATTACGCGACGCAAGTTTTCATTTAATTTTGGGTTTTAATTTCATTCATAACAATATATACAGAATGTTATAAACAGAAAAAAGTGTCGCCCCAGTCAGGGACTGTACTAATACCCTTAATTAATTTTTATAACAAGCAAATCATAATGCAGAGAAGAAAATAGTCACATAAGCAAAACATAAAAAAAGCCGAGTGAATGCAAATAAAAAGCGATGGGACCAGGAAAATACACAATCATGGCTAAATTACACAGCTACAATTTAGCAAACAATCGCTATATAAAGTGAATCATACAGTAAATATTTCTTTAGTTGGTGTTTAAGTAGATAGTTGATGAAGATTTAATGGGGTATGGTTCAGTGTTCCAAAGTTTAAGTGGAAGAGTTGATGCATATCAGTCGAGGTTATAGAAGCATGGCACTCCGGGTGAGTTGGTAGAAATGCATGGTACTTGAAGGACAGCCGGAAAGACGGGATCAAGAAAGAGAAGACGCATGCGACGCTGTACTTGCAATGGTGTTTATTTAAAATTTTTAAGCCAGGTAACAAACATGTGCGCATGCTCATTGTCAAAAACAGCACTGGTGATCACGTAAAAGCCTAAAAAAAGCCTTGTATTATACACACATGTGCGAGAAATCCCGTCGTTATCCCTGATTAGTCGGGCCTTATCTCTTTAATAGACAAGGCTACAGAAGGCTGACGAACACATTTGCTTCCTTTTCTCGAAATGTGAAAGGCATCCGCCACCTATCTAGTACAGCCATCTTGATCAACAAACGGAATACCCGTGTCAACGAAGAATCGTGTGCAGCCACATTCAAAGCAGTGTTACAGTTCTCTTCTATTTCATTTTTTATTTGTGGTCGAGCACTGATCCGCAGCATTTGCTCGTCTACGCAGTTGCTGACACGCGCCATCGTGGCATCACCGGAGCAGAGCCCGAGAGGCGTACAATCTGTGGCCTGTCGCCGGGCACGTACGCGTTGCTCTCGGCACTCCTGGTAGTCCTTGCAGCGGTCGTCACGTACGCCATCGCAGTGTCCACCTTGCGACGCCGTTCTTCAAGCCAGGCCAAGGCGGCCGCTAGATCGGCGAACGACTCGGGCCCTGTCTTCACATTTATTTGACATCCTACGAACGCAGACGCTTCTCGCAGACTTTTAAGCGGAAGACGTGCTCCATTAGAACTTGCTGGAAACCGGGCGATTATGTTCAAGTATACAGGGATCATAAACGGACGCCATTTTCATGGCCCTTGCTCGGGAATCAGAATAATTTTTGTGCTCTTTCGTGCCAAAACCATGCTATTCTGTATTAATTGTGACGAGGGTTTCCAGCCAAATGCACTTACAAAGACACGAGAAGAAAGACGGCAAACAGCTGGTAGTGTTCCTGTGTCCTTGTAAGTGCGTTTGGCTGGAAACCCTTTACACAATGTCCAACCGACTAGCTAGGTATGACTAGCTAGGTATGCACTATTCGCCGGATTAATGTTTGCTGCCCGGGGTACATTAAGGTGTACCCTGACACACGGGTCTTCTTGCATTGCGCCCGCGCCGAAATGCGATCGCCGTGGCCTCAAATCAAACCATCTCACCTCGAGCTCAGTGGCGCCACACTTTGCCTGCTCAGCCAGTAGTAGTGGTGAGTGGTTGTTTACTTGAGCAAATCTATGCAAAATGAATAAACAAAAAGGAACACTTGCAGTGATGGCTGCACTGTAACTGCCTAGCGCGAGCAGCTGACTACTGAACGTCGGTCATCAGTGGATCTGGGAGAAGCAAAATACGAGAAAATGTGATATAGGGCTGGAGTCGGCAATCTTTTAAGGTGGGGGGAGCGGGAGCAGTTGCATGAAGCTGACACGGCGGGGGCCACACGGCCAACCGGGAGGGAGGTGGTCTTTGCAGGCAAAGAAAAAATTCTTGGAATTTTAATTGACTACACCGCAAGAAAACAGGAATAGAAATCATATTTATTTTCAGCCCGCATGTGACAGGGTTGCAAACCCTGTCACATAGGTTACAAGCTAAAAACCCCATTTCAGGTCAACACTGTCATGTCGGCTTTCAGATAGTGAGTGACGGGGAAGGGGGCACTGACGTTGTGCTGGGGGCCGCATAGTACTGCCACGCGGGCCGCAGGTTGCCGACCAATGACATGGGGGCACTATTTCCATGTGTGCACGGCGAGTCACATGGGAGGAAAGGAGATGGCTGGTTGGTTTATTGATTTGACTTCCCATAGCGATTCAGGCCATGAAAGACGCCATAACAGTAACACATACACGAGCGGAGAGGAAACAATGCATGTGAAATGCATCTATGAAAGTTGTGTCATATTTGTCGTATTTTCAGCCGTAAATTTTTTACCCGAGTCACTACCAACCTGCTCACTCTTCCTAGTATAAACGGGATTATAGTGCGTGTTTTTTTTTGTACGATCAGTCTGAGTTGTCTCTTCGCTTTACATGCTGTCAATGTACTCCTGTTCATTTGGGTCGTTTTTCCGCCACCTATTGCGTAAACTGTGAACTTAGTGTAAAAAAGAAACTGTTCTTAAAGAGATGATCGACGGCATAGACGTCCGCAAGGGGGGGCGACCGCATGGAGACGGCCACCGTCCCGCCAGTCATCTAATTGGGGCTCCAATTCGCTTTAAAAGCTTTTGAAAAGCTTCGATGTAGCGCAAATTACAATTCGCCCCACGTACCTTTAATCACTTGCGGTTATCACATCATTTTTTAATGCGCAGCAGAATTCATGGTTAAGCGACTTTTACTACAAAAAAAAACGCCGGCCTGCACTGAGAGCGCTGCACAGTCACAGCGAAAACTGGAAGAGCGCCGTTTTCTAGAATCCACTGCAAAATCTCTAGGGGCTACTAATACAAGTACACTTGCAAAATACCCACTACTCCATTAACTGATTCGGTGGCTTGATGACGATGAAGAATTATGGCTGAGCCCTTTGTAATGGGGTCGGAAGCATTCAACGACCCACTCGTTACGCAATTCATATTGAGTGACGCCTGTTTACACAGTTAGCATTATGTGACGCCTGGTTGTTATTTTACTCTTCTACCACGCTTTATTAGGTATGTTAACGCGGTTTCTTCCCTACATAACGCTTGTATAGGGTTCTTGTGTGCCGGAGTTTTGAGCACCGGGATGGCTCTGTGGTAGAATACTGAACTGCCACGGAGTGCCCCCTCCCTCCCCAGGTACGAACCCCGTTCCATCCTGGGTATTTTTTTCTTATTTCGTTTCTTTTTTTCTTATTTCGCGTGATAGCGGTTATGAGCACCGGTGGCGGCGGACAACTACGGCACCCTTGTTTTGATCTCATGAAAGCTTTCGCTGTAAGAATGACAATCAAGGGCCCCTAATGTTTCATTCAAGAAAGTGATTACTTCCCATCTTCACCCCGGAATCCCGGGAACCAATGGCATGCCTTTGTTAGAAGCACGCCGTCGCTTCATTTTTCATTCTTGCATCCATTGCGGAGCTCAGCTCTGTTTCTCTCAGACCCGAAGAATGGGGAGCGGGGTGGAGGGCACTGTGGTGAAAATTGCCCCCTCCCTCCCTGACGAAGAAATAGGCGATTAAGAGTTATGAACGCTCCACAAAGGGGTGCGGAAGCTGTCGCCTCAGAATAACAGAAGATGCACACCAAAACTTCCGTTATTAGATGGCCAGAACTTCATCGACTCAGGGAGTCCGAACTATGTGTTACCGCTACACAGGCGCGACTCAACTGATGTGTTGTTGTCTTAACAGTGGGAGTTTATTTAGGCAAGGGATCCACATACCATTTTTATTTGCCGCACCACGTGGCTATGAATGAGCTTCTTGCGATTTCTGATGATTTGAAACAACGCGGCAATTGGCTTATACCGATCTGCTACTGAGTGGGTAGCTTCTCTGAACTACAAGCCCGTAGCCAGCAATTTTTTTTCGAAGAGTGGAGGAGGGAAGGGGAAGGAAAGCCACTCGCTTGAGACCTTGACTACGTGAGAAAAACACCTATTGTCGTTATTTATGCCCGGTAAAACACCCACTTCGTCAATATTTGGGAGGGGAAGGGGTGAGTGCGGGCCCCCTAGCCCCCTCCCCTCTTCCTTTCCTGGGTATGGGCCTGCTTCACTACATCTATGATGGTTGCGAATCGACCTGCTTCCTCAGCCCAAGAATCCTTTATGATGCACCATATCTCTATGGCGCCTTGCTGCTGGGGAAGAAGTCGTGGATTCAATTAGCGGTCTCGACCGCTGCACCCCGACGCAGCTCATGCAACAAGCTTAGAATGTACCTAAAGCAACTTGAGCTTGTAGAAATCATTCTGCGGCTGTCTACCACGGCGTATGTGACATCATGGTTTCTAGACGTTTAACATCATAATTTAACTACGTGGTGGTGTAAGGATGAGTAGTATTTCGAGCAAAGAATGTATTTTACTTCAGGGGCTCCTGCTTATGCTACATTTCCGTTGCTTTGAGCGGAGCAATTTCACAAAAAACTCGTTCTGTTTCTGAGGAGTTCTCCGAGACAAGAAATATAAACGCAGCAAAAGCTCGCTAGCATCTGGTTGCAGCTATTCCTAAATGTACTCATCTTATCTTCAAAAGCTACAGTGTGTCATGAGCTCTGGCTGTGCAAAGTCCTCTAAATAGCCTTCTTTGGACAACGTGACAGAGTGTGTGAAAAGGATTCGCAATTGTGTGTATGACGGGCGCGTACATTCATCGTGTCTGCACCGAAAATACTGCTGTCTTTTTTTTTAAACTTCGCCTTCGTAAGCACAGCTACAGTTTGAATGAATAAAGGTCAAAAAGAGGAAAGTAAGTTTTGTAGCGTAAATGCGAAATTCTTATTACTTTTACGGGGATGCTTATGTCATTTCACAAGCGGCATAATTCCAGCTTGTGGAGTTGCACGAATCTGTCCTGCTCTGAGACGAAATCCAGGTAGGAGGCCTGATACATAAAGCGCGAATAAAGAAATTTGATACTATGTAATATGGCGCACTTGGGCCTTCTTATGCACGAAACTTAGAGGTTCTCGCTTTTTTTTTCTTGCTCGAGATTATTGCGAAAGCATTAAAAGTAAAACGCGGGGGGCCCACGAAAGTGCGGCCGCTGAGGCAGAATGTTGCAGTCTCTGCTACAAGTACGTCGTCTAGCATATAAAACTGTCGCCGTGTTGCTCTTTACTGCAGCAGAAAAGCAAGCTGCCCGACAAGGACGGCCCCATTTGAGCGCTCGACTGCAAAAGTATGTAAGTCCGGTGTTCAAATTTAGGTACTACCGCGATGTTCGGAACCACCTGTCAGCTTGTAATGCAGTCATTTGGTTTGATTTGCGCGAAAGGATCTCTCTTCAGCCAAATGAAGCAAGCTGTTAGAATCTGAGAACTATCAAGTAAACCGTACGAATGTAGTCCTTCGACCATTTTTCGGGTGTCAGTGCCACAAGCTAGGCGTACAGTTATTGAGCTTGCACTGGCACAGCCTGCCTGAATCTCTGCTATCCTGGTAAGTATCGAGTTTCGCGAAATTCGGAAAACTCTTGGTTTAGCTGAATATTTTGTTGCTGCGTCATTCGTTAAGTCGCAACCACATGGTGACGGTACTGGGCTCACTGAAGAAATACCGGGTGTTCAAAGTTAAGCTTTCTCGTTTTATTAAAATTCGGCACTGGGAAGAAAATGAAAACCACCTTTACAGATAACGTATATATCCTGGGGGGACACAAAGTGAGAAGATAATTACTGTCAGGAGCCCAATTAACTCAGATTCATTAATTAACTTTTTAGTGACTGCAGCAAGCAAGCATGTTTATATTGAAAAGTTGAAGGGAGTCGCGTTTATACACAGTTCCATTTAGAAGAATTTTTCTAGCATGTCTGTGCTCCGAGATATCCCGCTGCAAAGTTTAATTGATTACGCATGCAGGGCGCTGTGGATCAGCGCAATGTTCCTCCCCGATGTGACGAACAGTCATTGCTTGCTATCGCCAGCCAGTAGCAAAAGGATAACCGTTATCATCTTTGCCTGTGCCTTCGACCCGTTATCAGATTAAACGACGCAAGCAACTGCCACGGCCCACCGGGGAGGAGATTGCGCCGCCGCTGACTGTCTCGCATACGTAATCAGGTAAACCCCAATTAAACTTTGCAGCGGGATATCTCGGAGCACAGACATGCTAGAAGAATTCTTCCAAATGGAACTGTGTATAAATGCGACTGCCTCAAACTTTTCAATACAAACATGCTTTCTTGCTGTAATCACTAAAAAGTTAATTATTGAATCTGAGTTAACTTGGGCACTTGAAAGCGATAATTTTTGTCTCATTGCGTGTCCCCCCTGGATGTATAAGTTATCTGCAAAGGTGGTTTTCATGTTCTTCCCAGTGCTGAATTTTAATAAAACGAGAAAGTTTAACTTTGAACACCCGGTATACTGTACGTCAGAAGGGCAGCCCCTTCGAGTTGCTAGTATAGCATCTTTAGAACTATATTCTGCGCGAAAAAAAACATTAACGCAATAACATTTAGCGATCGTTCTCGTCAGTAGTGTTTCTTCCAGTGTCTGCCTTAATTTTCCCTCGAAATATCTAGGTGTAACCAAGCATACAGCGCCTAGATTGGCCTCTGCTCATTGAATTGCTTCGGGACATATTTTTAGGGGCGAAGCACTTTAAGACCCCACAATGTCCCTCCGTCCATAAACCGCCGTCTGGCGTCTACAGCAGATGTAGCGGAGGTGCACGGTAACAAACCAAAACATCTCTGAGCAACAAAAGTTATCAAAAGGCTGTTAACCAGAACAAACAAGATAAAAGGCCACAACACCGTAGAAACATCCGACATTTCACCACCCATCAATCAAAGCATATGACAGAACAAAAGGTTAACAAGAACAAAATAAAAGGCTGTTAACCAGAACAACATAGAAGGCCACCATTCATGATCCGATGCACACTGCTTCGCGCTTCATGAGCACTCATTTCGTGGATATGCATGGATTTCTTATGTTCCATGTAGCTACAAATTAAGATGGGTTGGTTCCGCTTCATTCTGCGCCTTATTCGTTCCTTCCTTATTCCGTTCCTCATATCGCTCCTTATGACTACGCAGTCACTTTGTAGAGCAACACTGACGCACCGCGCGCGATGATGCTACAGCGAAAGTATGTCCGGAACCCAATAGACGTGGTTGGGAGTTTTAGGTCCGTGCTAAGCTGTCGCCCGATAACACTGTAGACTGTGGCGCAATCGAATGTAAGCACACTAGAGGGCCAGTATACATACTAGGTCATGTCCCTGTCCAGTATATATTTGTGACGCCACAATCCAGGATGTGACTGCTACGCACTTGTTGCGGACTTGTACAGGCCTACAATTATGCTGTCTTCGCCACTTCCTTGCAACAGGCCTCAGGCCTGGCCGACCACCCGACCTCGACCGCTGGATCTATAGAACGTTACCACCGTTGACTGTTAAATTTTATGCTCGAAACAAATTTGCATGTGTATTTCTGATACCACAGATTACCATGCCTAAGGTCAGGCTTTCGAAACAAAAATATACTTTTTGTCTTAAATTCTGTTTTTTTTCCTTACAACCAAGTAGAAAGGGGTAGCCATCCCTTAGAAATTGTGAAAACCGCTTCATTGACTTGTATTTCAATAAATAATCGTACATGTCGCGAGGGTATTTGTATATAAGCGTTGCAACGTGAATTCGGCCCTAATGATAAAAAGCGTAGCAACCGCTTGACAAGCTGTAGTTTTCGTGTAACTATTATAAGGTAGACACGAAGAGCTATTATTAATCAATCCCTGGCGCACAAAAAGGCATGCCCTATAAAATAGGATTTGCAAAGCGCTGCACGCCAGCCGTGCAATTCTAGCGCTTCACGATGTTACTCCAAACAACGCGGCAGTGACTGATTTGAAGCTGTTACAAAGTGGGTGGCTTCTCTGCATCTCGTATATAGCGGATGTAAATTGACCTGGTCTACTTGCGTGAAAATCTTCTGACTCATGCAGTGCCGGTCGGCTTTCCTTGTGCGCCGTTCTGCAGTGCTTTCGCCAATAGTTAAGTTCACATTCTGTGAGCGCTCGGCCTGCTTGTGTGCGCATTGATCTATTGTACTCCAAATTGCTGAGAGATGTGGAAAGATAGGAAAGTACCCTATTTTGTGAAGAACGTTAAAGATCGATCTGCGGAGCTATGTCCTTGGCCTGCGACTCAAAGTGAGTGGAGGAAGAGAGGAAAATGGAATAAAAGATATGTGAATGTCAGTCTTAGGGAAAGTCGTGCGCCCAAAATATTTTATTTGATTTGCATACTCTTATGCACAAAGACATAGGGAAAAGAGGGAGAGAGCAAGCTGGCAACTACCACCTGGAGGGGCACAACGCCTGCTTACTCTTTCGGGAGGAGGGAAGAGATAGAGGCAAGGAAGATAGGAGGAGATAAAGAGGAAAGAAGAGAGGAAAGTAATGAAAAACTGACGAAGACTTAGACACCCGTAAGTAAACACGAAAAAAAAATACAGAAATAATGAAATAAAGAATGCATGTTCCACGCAAGGAGACAATTACCGTTATGCCGTATGCACGGCAATATGCTGTCCCATTTCTTTGGTGGTGATGCATCAATAAAAAAAATTAGCGGGGTTCATATATCTAATTAAGATTGCCTAAAGGTAAATGTGTGTATGACCTTTGGAAATACATGAATAGAAAGTGTTTTTAAAATGTGCCTAGAAAGTGTGTGCTTTATTTCTTTATTCAATATTATACTGTTACAACCGTACCCAGCACCTCCATCACAAAACTGTTACAGGGTACGGTTGTATTATGTTTATTTACAGGACGAGGTTGATGGTCGGGTAATGATGGCGTCGGTAGGCTGCACCTGTTCACGTCCTCCTCCTCTTCTCCTTCCTCGGATCATACCCGATGCATTATGCTGGACTCATTCACATCTCCATAAGACACAGCACTTCAGCGTGGGCAAAGTTGACATAGTGGACAACGTCTAAGCGACGTTTGGGATCGCACATTGACGTAGGCAATGACGAAGGACTGCATTCGTGACTATATCTGTACAGGCTATCGTGACGCGTTAATTCGTAGCCGTCAGTAGGCGGAGTCACGCGAATTCCACTCTTTTTTTTTATTCTTTTACGAAACGCACAGCTCGTGCGCCTTGATCCATGCTTGAGATACAGATAGACACAACAAATATTATGCCTTAAAGGACAAGTCTATGTCGCCAAATAAAAAAAAAAAGAACCCAGCCTTTTTTAAGTTGTTTGGCTTAACGCCGAAAAGACAAATTAACGCGACTCGCGCGCCTCAGGTGAGGGTATTTTTGTGTTTGTTGTATATTTCACGGTATCGTGGTCCACCAGATTTTTCAACAGATGAACCATTTAAGGCTTTTGCCTTAGAAAACCGTTATTTAGGCATTAAGCTCTATAGTGTGGACATGTAGCCAGAGCCGCAAAAAAATGTCAACTGCAACTTGCCAATATTGGGCACTCCAGTCCACGCTTCTTACGGTAAAATTCGTCGCACCGAAAAAAGCCACAATAGGTTTTCACGACACAAATCAACTGGTTTGTTCAACGCCAGTTGTCAGCATCGACTGTGCCTTTGTAAACACTCTCGGTAAGGATGTCCTAAATTGATCGAGGGAGGCACAACTCTGCAAACTGGACTTGGGAATTGAGTTTGGCGACCATTGAATCGACCCAGTGAGCCGCAGTAGCCAGTGGGGCCATGGACTGGGTTGCTCTACAGACAGTACTCATGGGTCGTTTGTTTTATTTCAAAGTGCGGAGCACTTTAGGGGCCCCGTCTGTCGTCTCATGTCTCAGGTCATCTCCTGTGATCTAAAGTCGCCGCTTGTCATCAGCAGGCAAAACAATGTATAGCATAGCCATGTTTAGTACAGTATTGCAAGGGGGACGGAAAAGGACAGTGAGGGGGGAAGATGATGGAAAAAGATGAGGGAAGAAGGTAAGGCATAGCATAGGCTTGTATAGTATGATAGAGTAAGAGGAGGGAAGGGGAAGTTAGAGTTATGAGGCGAGATTTGAGGGTGAGGATAAGGAAAAGGTGAAGAGCGAGGGTAAAACATAGCATAGCCGTGTTTAGTATAGTATAGGAAGCCGGTGGGAAAGGGGAAGTGAGGGTGAAGAGAAGAGAGAAAGAAGGAGGCAGGAGGAGACCACTGCATCACAACTGAAGCTTTCCCTTACATGGAGCAGGCTCCATCGCGCCCTTGCCAGTAAACGCCAGCGTGGCCGAAGGGCAGGTAAATCACTGCTCCGCCCGTCCAACAGCCCTCACGTTGTATGGAACTACTTTAACATTTGAAGAGTTTTTTTTTTCGAAATGAGTCAAATCCACCTAAACAGAATTTGTGAAAACAGTGAAAATGTGTTACGGAATGTAAATACGACGGACGCTTTCAAACCTATTACGCGATATATTTTACATGTCAGCTAGGAGAAGTTTACGGCCACAAGTAATTAAAAAATATACAGCGGACTTGACGAATATTAGCATGATAACTTTGGATTTGGCTCATATTGAAATGACACATTGAATTCGAGGCGGTATTCTTGCGAAAACTTTATTGAAATCGACTTTCAAGAGTGGTATGATAGAGTTTTGGCCGAAAAGCCATCAAACATAGGCAACAATGCTTCAATTAAGGGCCTTCAACTATACACGGAGAGCCGGTGCGTCTTCTTCGCAGCACAAGCAGCTCTATTCGAAATCTTTTGTATGATCATTTACTTTGGCACGCCTGAGGACACTGACAAAATAAGCGAGCTCTTGATTCTCTTGCCATGAACTGCCGGAAATGCTTTACGAGAAGGCTCGTCACATCTATCAGTTTCATTTTGTTGGCATGATGAGTGTACAGTGGGCATTGCACGGGTGCTTGTGCAAGGGACTTTCCCCTCTTTAGGAATGGCGCGAAATTTGATACGGAAACATTATAGTGGGGTTCTGCTCTAACTTTAGGGCTTCTATCCAGCTGCATTTCTTTGAATGTAGAAGACCTTGGTTTCTGTTATCTTAAACGGAAAGCTGGATGTCGATTTCATATCTGCCGTACAGTAGGCCTTCCAGTCATACACGTCCCAATGTTTTCCAAGCTCTAACACAGTGCCATGATTATAAAAAATGATTTGGCAGGATTTCTTCGTGTTTCTTTGTGAGGATTTCTTTCTCACGTCCTTTTCAATCGGCCAAATATCCTGTCTGCAGGTAAAAAGCTCTGCTATTGGCTTACTGGATTTGCCTCATTTCGATCCGTACAGCACACGGATCTGTCTCAATTTCGTTTTGAAACGAAATCTGTAAGCACACGTAGCTGGTTGTATTGACCTATTTCGTTCCGATAACTGTTTTATAGGAAAGTTGAGAGTATGTACGTGCCAATGGAGCCTTTATTTGAGCTAGTTTCGGTTTCTGGATTTAGCTAATTTCGAAAAAAAAAAACTCCTCCTTTTATTAAGTTTGTTCTCTGTTCCGCGCGAGTTCATCAAGCTTTGACTGCCTTTTTGCTGCCAACAAAAACTCTTTTTTTATTATTTCCTCATACAGAGCTGCGGCATCATGACATCGACGAGGCCCCCCAAAATTGGCCTCCTTTTCCTCGGCGTGCTCCTACTTCTCGGCTTCTGTCTCGACGAAGTGAAGGCGTGCGACAACCTGGAGTGCCGCCGCCGCTGCCGCAGTGTCGATGCACACTGGGGCAGCTGCATTCGTGGCTCGTGCATTTGCGGAGACGTGCAAACGTTGACACCACGCCCTCTGCCGCATCCCTTTATGCCCGTGCTAGGTTAGAAGCAAGCGCCTCAGCTGACATCTTCAGTTGAGCCCATTAAGAGGGGGAAAGAAACATCTCGAGGTTTACACCAGTCAGAGAACCTGAAGGACAGCAAAACTGTCTCAAAGAGCAAGTAAATAAACTGATAAAAGCTCACAGGTTCCCGTATGCATTCGCCTAAGACTATTTGAGGGAGAAACCCATCTTATATTCCTTACTGTGGATGCATTGATCGTGTCTTAGTGAACCTGTGTTCAGTACCGGGTTTGCCTAAATTTTGAGGGCACATACGTTGGTGTTTGCCGCCCTTGTCTTCCCATGTTCATTTTTAGTGGCCAAGTGGCGACTAAAAATTCTTCCATTGGGAGCTTTTGCACAAAAACGAACGAATCTCCTAGTAAGGTCAACTTATCGGCTAGTTGGCGGAACATACTGAAACGGCAAAAACAGCGCAGTAAAAAACGACGACGGAGGAAGGAACGAACAGCGCCTCGTGTGTGTGTTCGTTCCTTCCTCCGTCGTCGTTTTTTACTGCGCTGTTTTTGCCGTTTCAGAATCTCCTAGGCATAGGCGTGCGCGTGGGGGGGAGGGGGGGGGGGGCAGGGGGGTGAGAAGAGGGGGGCGCAAAGCCAGCCCCATACATTCACATAATAGGGAGGGGGGCGCTGCGACGAACCTTCGCCCCACTGAAGAGGAACCCTGTGCACGCTTTTGCCCCTAGGCATATGGAGCTGTGAAGAAACACACGTCCTTGCTCACCCGAGGTGGGTGGTTTTCAAAATCTGAAGGGGCTCTGGCGCTTATTACCAGCTAAGCCTGGTCGGCCATGTGTTTGTGATTCGCCCAGCTCCCGTCGTTCAGCAGCTTCCACCATACTTCTGCGGGATCGTCTTAGTTAGCTGGTCCTTGTTTTGTGGATGCTTCGATTCCTTGAGTTCGACCAACAGTGTAAGCTCAGTCTGAGGTAAGTTCCTGCTTCAAGGATTCGCACTGAATGAAGGTTTGCCACGGGCAGATGAAGATTAAGGGCGCTAGAGGGTGGCGCACGTCTGTTTCTGGAGAGGCGAATGCCGTTCGCATCTGCGGATGCGTAGCAAATAGTCTTTTTTTCCTAAAACATCAACGAAGTACCACGGCCGCTGGATAAAAAAGCTACGGGTACGGCCTGCCGCGTGCTCCGAAACCGGCGTGACAGGTCTAGTTTCCCGGACCACCGCCGCGGCGCCACCGGGGGGGGGACGGGTTTCGCGAGCGCCCGCGGAATCACATGCGCAGCGCGCTTGCGGCAGTTACGCCTGAGCGCGTGCGTCTTCGTGTGACGCCCGAAATCTTCTGTTAAAATCCGTCTGGCATGTAACGATCTTGCTTGTACATGCCTGCAGCCCCTGGAAATTTTCGGTCTTGCCTTGCCCGAGATGCAACCTCGCAGACCAATCGCTTTTCGCGGAAGTAGGAATAGTGAACATATTTTGCTGGTATCTTACAAGATCACAACTAACCGATCTGGTGGAGCTACACCTTTCGTAATGCATAGAAATTGATTATTTTGGCTGTGAGTAGGTCGCTTCATATTTAATCATTTCATTTAGAATAAGATAACCTCAGAAATTGCAGTTGCCACTGTTTTTTAACACAAAATAAGATGAATATTTTACTTCCTCCAAACACGTTCATACTATACATACGATACAGTATCAGATGCAACAGCCACGAAATAATGCTTAGCATGTCCGAGAATATCCGAGAGCGCGCATACAAGTTGGCGGCCGGCAAATATACAGTTACACTGCGAAAACGTACGTGGTTCTCCAACGACTGCCGATTTTCAGTCTGTGCCGTCCGTGTCTTTCGTCACGTACCCTATCTGTTGTGTAGATCCAAGTGCGCGCCAAATAGCATACACACACACGCACACACACACAAAAGCTGTTCCATACCGTACCCGACAAGCATATGTTTACGTTTACACTACCACACAGCTGCCGAAAATCGGAATATCGGACGAGAACAGGACGACAGGCTACCACGGCGGTGTGTTTGGCTGCGACAACTAACGAAAGCTCAAAAGGCTAGGAGCCGTGACACCACCTTCCCGTTTTCTCTTATCTCTCGTTTTTTTCTGATTCCCGCGCCTTTCAGCCCGCGGTACCTTTGCCGTTGGTTCCGGTTGTTTCCGAACACTGTCGCGTTGCGGTGTCGTGGGTTGCCCCGTAATGACATGTGGTACTGATGTTCGTTGTCGTGAAAAGCACGTGCACGGCCGCTGTGGCCATTTGCGGAACAGCACACAGACTCGCAACTCACCTCACACGCGGAGACAAAAAAAAAGTGCCGAAAAGCGGCTGGTGGGCGACGACAAGGGTTTATTTTAAACACATATACATGGCAGCCAACACGCACTTTGAGAGCCACTCACCGGGACAAAGTGAGGCGGGTCGTTTTGGAAAGAGCTATGAGACAAAAAAAAAGGGGGTAAACGCTTTGCTATACTCGTCTCTGTTTACATTTTTACGTTATTTTTTATTGTTGTTTTATCATGCCTCCAGCTTGTGCGCCCAACTTTTGGCTTCCCTGTCTCCTTCCATTTTGTACCGACCATAAAACCACCCGTTTTGGTCTTTTTTGATGTTAGCCGCTTTACAGGCACTGACGAATCTTGGTTGCACACCGCCCCGCCACGGTGGTCTAGTGGTTATGGCACTCGACTGCCGACCCGAAGGTCGCGGGATCGAATCCCGGCCGCGGCGGCTGCATTTTCGGTGGAGGCGGAAATGCTTGAGGCCCGTGTACTTATATTTAGGTGCACGTTAAAGAACCCCAGGTGGTCTAAATTTCCGGAGCCCTCCACTACGGCGTCTCTCATAATCATCGTAGTTTTGGGACGTTAAACCCCAGATATTATTATTGGTTGCACACCGACGTGCTTGTCTTCTGGCAGTCTCCGTTATGTGGTTCTGTCATCTGTTACTGTTTATTTTTTCTACTATGTATTGTCGACAAAGGCACCTGTGCTCGCTCCAAGGAAGGCACGTGTACTCGACTGCCCTACAGCAGCCGTGGTTTTGCGTGCTACTACGTGTGTAAATATGAAAACGTGGTTATCACTTGACCCGCGGCCGTCTCGAAAAAAAACGGGAAGCGAAGGTCTCGCATGAATAAATATAGTTTGAGTTTATCCCGCCATTTCGTGGTTTTGTTTCTTGAGTTAAATAAAATTTGAGTTGTGGTTTTATTCATTCTTTGAGATATTAGTCACCCCAGTAATCGGCCTTTTATATATATTGAATGAACTTGCAGGTAGCAGACATCGCAAAGGAAAATGCGTTTACTAACGTTTCGGCCGTGGCACGACCTTCGTCACAATATATATATATATATATAAATTTGCTGATATTGTCAAGATATTTGCAAGCCACTTCTAATGAATATATACTTCCGCCTCCTTTTCAACAAGGTACGAGGAGCGCGTCACCATATTTGTAGAATCCGCTAGTATCCAGCATTCAAAGCTGAATTACTTTTGGGCACAATATCGTGAATCGGATAACATGAAAAAGATTCAAATTATGTTTTTTCATACACTTTGGCTATATAAAAAATATGAACGTGTATTGTCAGATGTTTAAAAAAAATACTTGTGAGGCATTCCGGCTGAGAAAAAGCGATGCTGAAGAAATGTCACGGAAATCAAAATACGTTAAAATAACAAACGATGCATTACATGCTCATAAATAGAACAACCACTTTTTCACACATTCAGAGCCATACAATGCTACTACACGCATTGTTGATTTTTTTTAGCTGCAAAGCAAGAAGCTGGTCCTGGGGAAAAAATTGTCGGGAGCTCGGCACGCACACGGAAATTCAATGGCCTTTTTTTTCAACCAGGTAACGCGAGCGTACTCAACTAAATACGTGATATGTCATCATTGCGGTAAATGATACTGAAAAAAATTGATTTGAATAAGTGAGTGGGGACCCTGTTGTGACAACCACCAACTAATTTGCTGCGGCTACTGCCCCGACGGAGCCGCCGCCACCCGTTTCCCCGTCGCTCCCGTCCCCGCCCCGTCGCGCCGCAGCGGCCGCAACTGCAACTAAGGCGGACACGCGCTCTCCCATAGAAAGCCGCTCGACGCGGCAGGCCGTACCGTGCGCTTTTTTATCCAGCGGCCGTGGAAGTACATTCTATAGCTGAAGGGTTCTCAAACTGTCTTCCGCAGAACACAGGGGTTCCGTGAAGGGCATTTCGGGTTCCGCGAGCTGTGAGAACGAATGTGACACGCTTTCGTTTTACCCCCCTTGGTACTTAATTTTTGACTTGGACAAGACAACTTTCAAGAGATTTTGCCTTTAACGAAGCCATCACACATCGCATCCGCATATGTCCGCCGCGGTGGTATATCGGTTAGGGTGCTCGGCTGCTGACCCGAAGGTCGCGGGTTCGATCCCGGCCGCGGCGGTCGCGTTTCGATGGAGGCGAAACGGTAGAGGTCCGTGTACTGCGATGTCAGTGCACGTTAAAGAACACCAGATGGTCGAAATTTCCGGAGCCCTCCACTACGGCGTCTCTCATAATCATATCGTGGTTTTGGGACGTTAAACCCCAGATATTATTATTATTATCGCATCCGCATATCTGTTGTCTACGGGTACCGAGAAACACACACGGTAGCGGCACTAAAGACTCGTCGTCTAGTGCGCGAAATGAAACTAGCGATTTGCAGGCGCGCTATGGCAGAGGGTGCGGAGCGCTGGTAATTCATATTCTTGAGTGCAGTTCGTAACACATGCGTGGGGATGAAGTGGGTAATTCTGGAAGCCGAGATACGGAAGATATTCGCTGTTCAAATGACTATAACGTGGGGCGCTTCGTGGATCATGGCGCACCGACTTTCACGTGGCTCAGTTTTTATGCACTCTGATTTGCCAGTGCACTACGTCGGTTTTCTAAAGGAAACGTGCAACGAGCGCTTTCGTACGTGCAAGAGGCATCGTTTTGTGCCAGCTGTGTACTAAGCACGAGCCTATAGGCTTAGCCTTACGACCGGTGCATTGATAGCTGTTTCACAGTGAAACTGCATGACACCATTTTTAGGAGCGCAGCTCCTTAGGCTGGCACCGGTGTCCGTTGTCACCGTTGTCGTTGTAGGTCCCCGTCGGAACAGCTGCGGCGCCACTCCGAAATCCTCTCTCAATAAGTGTATCGATCAAGGTCACGACGTCGGGCGCAGAACGTTCGCAGAGCGCACACAGTGCGCATTCCGACCCCGCACAGTTGTTGCACTGCGGTGGCGCCGCTCCGAAACCCCTCTCCTAGCAACCGCACGACTTCATGCGCAGAACCGCACGCAGCGCGCATACCGACCGCGCGCTGGTGCAGCGCCTGGCGCCGCACCGCTCGTACCTAGAGCGCGCATACAAGCCGTGTACAGCGCGCTGCATTGCTCTCAAGTCGCTCGTACTTAGACCGTGCAGCGCTAGCGCAGCGATCAACGGCACTACACTTTAAAAAATCTGCCGCCGTGGCAGTGGCCAGACTATAGATTGCGATGTATCTTTCTTAGTTGTTACGACGCACGCGCCCATTGTACATAGCCGTACATACTTCCTTGAACTGCAACGCATATACACGTGCCCTGAATTCTTTAGATGCCTCAAAGTCTCACACTTCTGTGTCGTACGCAGCGGTCGGCCCAACCTTTTCGGATGCCGGCGTTTTGAGAGAGAGAGATACTCTTTATTGGAAAAACAGAGATTTTTTGCCGGCGTCTATATAGCGCTGACATGCTACTCTGTATAGGGATGGGGAAGGGGACTAAAAGATTTCAGAAGAGAGGGAAGAAAAGAATGAGAAAAAAGAATATAAACAAATAAGAACGGTGCATGTGAACCTGATAAAAGTATTTACAGTTAGGGTGTCAGGTAAGTTAAGCTTTTCCTGTATTCGATCATTAGAGCCTTTCGACAAGGCCAATTTCGGACAGGTAATTGACTAACGAACGTATAACCCGACACTGTTTTGAATGTCCGGGCACTGGGCCTAATATGTTGCGCAACGTTAACTGTTCGTGGTAAATCTTGTCCACTTGCCGTTCAAGCAATTGTCTCTCGTCGCGGTACGCGGGGCATTCAAGTAGTACGTGCTCCACTGTTTCTATGTTGCCACAGTTATCACAACAGGGACTTGTGGTACGCCCAATGCGGTACAAATAACTGTTCGTGTATGCCACGTTCAGTCGCAGACGATGATATAATGTCTCTAGGTGACGTGGGAGTGGATGGGAAATTTTCGCTCTCACTTCTGGGTCTGCATCCTCATAGAAGCATCTTCACCACTGAAGCTTATGCGATACTTGTGGCTGTTAAACACATTAAACAACTAAAACTACAAAAGGCTGTAATTTACACAGATTCCCTAAGCGTGGTAAAAGCTCTGAAAACACTTAAAAAACACACGAACCCTGTCCTTGTCTCGCTTTACTCATCTTTATGCACAGTCTACACATTCAAACATGTCGTAGTGTGCTGGCTACCAGGGCACCGCAAGATCCATGGTAACGTGATGGCGGACCAGCTGGCCGCATCCGCCCACGAGAACACCGCCGATACGTCCATGCCCGTCCCTGTGTTTGACTTAAAAGTGTTTCTTGAACGAAATCTTAGAGCTTATTGGCAGATCACATGGAGTAGGCACACACAAAATAAATTACACGTTATCAAGCCGCTCCTTGGTAAGTGGCCGCAAATATCAAAGTCACGCCGCACAGAAGTTACACTTACAAGACTAAGAACAGGACATACACACAGTACACACTCATATCTTTCGTCCGGTGGCGATCCAGCTATGTGTGATAAATGTGGTGGATCACTCACTGTCATTCACATTCCTCATCCAGTGCAGTGGATTAGAAAAGAGCACTTTCCATTAACTTACCGAGAGCAAATTCCACTGCATCCTCGGATGTTCATAGGCAAAGAACCAATTTTAAATATGAGTCATTGTTTGCGTTTTTAAAGGGTATTCATAGCTTTCCCGCCATATATCAAAGAAATCCGTAGCACGACCTCTCAACAGAGGTTTTTGCTGCGGTAGCTACTCCCAGAAGCACCTGCCTTCCAGCCTTTACCCTCAAAGGCCTTGGGGAGGCATTCGTGCTAATTTCCAATCGCCCACTTGTATATACCATGGTCATTTGTAATTCATTCCACACCCACAGATCAGATCACGTATCACTGCCATAATTTTAACTCTATACACACCTTTTACGCTTGTTTATAGCGCGTGATTTAAGGCCTCTATACAGCCGTAATACACACTGTCATTGCAATCATTGGTCATCGCTTGCATCGCATAAAAGACATGGCGCTCTTTGGCCACTCATGGCCCTTGCTCCACAAAACTCAAGTAATCATCATCATCACCATTAATAAAAAGTCACAGTTTCACCGCAAGGGTGAAGCAATGAATGCGATAGCAAAAAATTGTAATGTTATACGAAGTGAGGCTGGCAGCTAACTCTTTTTGGATCCGATCTCACGCAACTCTAGAAAACGCTTGTTTAAGAGAATTCTCTTCGCGTTGAGAGCGCAGCACGTAGAAGGGTACACCGGCCCCCCGCTGTCGGCCGCCGAGAAGGGAAGATAACGCGCGCGCCCGCGCCCGCGCTCGTAAAATCGAAGGTCCCCCCCCTCCCCCCCGCTATCGGCCGCCGAGAAGGGGAGATAACGCGCGCGCCCCCCGCTTGTAAAATCGAAGGTCGCTCGAGGGACCCCCCCCCCCCTCGCGTCTTTTCACGCTCACGAACGACGGGCGGGGCCGGTTATATATTGCCACGGGGTGCCAAAGATGAACACCGTAGGGAAGTGCGCACCGACGCCAGCGGCCACGGCATCGGAGCTGTTTTGGCCCAACGTCAGCATGGTTGTGAGCGTGTCATTGCATACGCTAGCCGTCTTTTGTCGCCAGCGGAGCGCAATTACTCAATCACCGAACGCGAATGCCTCGCGCTCGTCTGGGCAGTGGGGAAATTTCGGCCATATTTGTATGGACGACCATTCACAGTCGTCACTGACCACCACGCCTTATGCTGGCTGTCGTCCTTAAAGGATCCTACTGGACGCCTCGGCCGGTGGGCTCTACGGTTACAAGAATATTCATACACAGTGGTGTACAAATCGGGCCGCCAACATGAGGATGCCGATTGCTTGTCGCGTCATCCAGTAGACCCACCAGACGTGCCTGAGACCGGCGAATCGACTTGCGTGTTGGCACTTTCCGCGTTCGGCAACATCGGAGATGAGCAACGCCGTGATCCTCACTTAAGAGATATCATTCTTCGGCTGAGTGGTCCCTCAACTCCTCCGTCTCTCCGTATGTTTCTGCTCCAAGATGGCGTATTATATCGCTATAGCATGCATCCTGACGGACCTGACCTGCTGTTGGTCGTACCCAAACATATGCGTCAGACTGTCCTCGCACAGTTGCACGATGTTCCTACGGCTGGTCACTTGGGGGTCTCAAGAACTTATGACCGTGTTCGACGTCGCTTCTTTTGGCCCGGTATTTACCGGTCCGTCTACCGTTACGTCACTTCGTGCAAGTCCTGTCAGCACCGCAAAAAACCAGCAGCCCTTCCAGCAGGACGCCTTCAGCCTATTCAAATACCATCTGAACCATTTTATAGGGTAGGCCTTGACCTCCTTGGCCCTTTCCCTTTATCGGTCAATGGAAACAAGTGGATAGCCGTCGCCACGGATTATAGCACTCGGTATGCGATCACGCGGGCCCTCCCTACCAGCTGTGCCACCGACGTCGCTGACTTCCTCTTGGAAGACGTTATACTTCACCATGGCGCTCCTCGACAACTGCTTACCGATCGGGGTCGCTACTTCCTGTCACAGGTCGTGCAAGACATATTGCACTCTTGCGCTACAAAGCACAAGTTCACAACGGCGTATCACCCTCAGACCAACGGGCTCACCGAGCGGCTCAATCGAACTATCACCGAAATGCTCGCTATGTACGTCTCTTCCGACCATCGTGACTGGGACGCCGCTCTCGCATTCGTGACGTTTGCGTATAATACATCCCGGCATGATACCGCAGGTTTCTCGCCATTTTTTCTCTTGTATGGACGAGACCCCACGCTCCCTTTTGACACGCTCCTTCCGGCCGTTACCCACACATCAGAATACGCTCGTGATGTCATATCCAGAGCTCTAGAGGCACGCGAGATTGCTCGCCTGCGCCTTAGCGATTCGCAAGAGAAGCAACGACTCGTGTACAATGCCCGCCACCGTGATGTCCAGTTCAACCAAGGTGACACGGTCCTTCTCTGGACGCCTTCACGGCGAGTTGGCCTGTGCGAGAAGTTGACTTCGCCGTACTCCGGTCCGTACCGTGTCGTGCGCCAAGTCACCGACGTGATATACGAAATCGAGCCCCTTCACAACGACCGGGCGCGATCGTCTTCGGACATTGTTCACGTAACTCGGCTGAAGCGCTATCACTCGGACCAGCCGAGCACCGAGACGGTGCCTTCGCCGCCGGGGGTGATGCCACGGGGTGCCAAAGATGAACACCGTAGGGAAGACGACGACGCTGAGGGAGATCTCGAGCAGACTGGACTCCATCTTGTGTGCCTGCCTTCGAGTGCTGTAAATACAGTGTAAATATATTCTCAGACGCCTTGTCTCCCCGTAACAATATATACATATACGGCAAATGACGCGGACGCCAACGCCAACGCCGACGCCGACGGCGAAAACCAGCCAAGAGTGTCCATATAATTGCTATCGCAATAAAATAAAATGACGTAGACTGGCTTCCAAGGAGCATCGCTCCATCATTAGCATTCACTTGGTCCATCTGAAGTAATTTATTTTTTATGGAAAGATAAAAAAAGGCCTTCGTACGTTCGGTGCTTCGTTTACGTGAACATCTTGCGTACGTATGGCGCGGTGCCTGAACCATGCGCTACTGTATGTGCGGCGGGTGTATTACGCGAGTCGCAGAGAGGCACGACATAGGGAGGGGGGGGGGGGGGTCAGCCAGTTTATGTGTTAGCGCAAGTTTCATATCAACAGCCATCGCTTTCGACGATAAAGATAACTGGCCAAGGCGGTGGCGGTGGTTGCGTTTGCGTGCATCGAGAAGCGTCATCCGCCGTTGCTCATTCCGATATTCCTCATTCTAAAGTTCATGAACAATTTAGGGGTTCCGCGGCACTTTGGTACAGCCGTCGGGGTTCACCAAGGCCCCGAAGGTTTTGCGAATCCCTGTTCTAGATTATATATGCATATTGTTAGTATCCTAGTATTCCGCATCACCGTGTAACACGTGCTGTGTGCTTAGAGGAAAAGGTAAACGACTTGCCGTATCGTGTCGTGTAAAAGCGAAGGCAATAGCATATTAAGGCGAAAGCCTTTAATGTCTCATGCTCACGTCCGTCCGGTGTCCGTCCGTCCGGTGTCCGTCCGGCGTCCGTCCGTCCGTCCGTCCGTCCGTCCACACCCCCCACTGCGCATGCGCCAACCCATTAAAAAATAAAAATAAAAAACCTCCTTTCCACCTCTCTCTCCTCTAGGTATCCCTCCCCGCGGAGGCCACACCCTCACTGCGCATGTGCGTCCCCTCCCTCTCTCCTCTCCTATGCTCCCCCTTTCTCCCCCTCCTACGCTCCCCCCTCTCTCCTCTAGGCATCCCTCCCCGCGGCATCCACACTCCCACTGCGCATGCGCGTCCCCCCCTCTCTCTCCTCTCCTACGCTCCCCCCCCTCCCCTCTCTCGCCTCGCGACGCCGACGCAGGCAGCGTCTGCTAGCGAGTTTCTTGGTTGAAAAAACCGACTGCTCGCGCTGCACAACCGTTCACTGGCCATCCCGTATATATGGCAATGGATCCTGACCTGCAAGGTGGTGCCGGTGGGAGATTTCTCCTGTGCGTTGTCTAACGATAAAAAAATTCGCAGCGTGCGCGTTAACTAAAGGTGGACTGCGGGTCTCTGTGTAGTCCGAGTCTTCTGTCTCTCATTGCCCATTAGCAGCGATTGGGATGTTCCAGTACGAAACACCGGTCCATCACTGCGTGCTTTGCGCCCCCCCAGGTTTCTCTCCTGTGCAACGCTGCGATGAGCGCCAGTGTCAACGCCGCCGCCAGTGTAAGCGTTAGCACCCGCTGCTTCGCATCTACACATGGTTCCCTTTAGCGGGAGATGGTGTAATCTTTAAGGCGAAAGCCTTTAATGTCTCATGCTCACATCCGTCCGGTGTCCGTCCGACCTCCGTCCGGCGTCCGTTCGTCCGTCTGTCCGTCCGTCCGTCTGTCTGTCTGTTCGTCTGTCCGTCCATCCATCCGTCTGTCCGTCCGTCCGTCCATCCGTCCATGTCCGTCCGTCCGTCCGTCCATCCGAGCTCTGGCACGGAGCCAGGTGGCCGCCGGGATGCGCAGACGGACGCCGGTCGCGTCGGACTCTATAGCGCTCGTGCTTTGCTTGCGTAACTTCGCTGTGCGCAGAGTTTGCAATCATTCTGACCGACGCCGTCTCAATGGACCCAGGCGTTCACGGAATACACTTTCTAATTTACAAAGGGTCCGTCAATTTAAGAGCTGGAACGCGGATGGCGTTTGCACGATGCGCAAAGCGCGAGAAAATTGCGAACGGAGGAAGACGAGTCTCGCGTCTCGTTGCGATTCGCGGTAAAAAATTAAAGAAGAAAACACGCACCCATTCGTTTTGTGTCTTATCCCACTGAGAGTGTAAAAGAAAAAAAGACATGGCATAATCAGTGGAATGGCCACACGCTTTCGCCGAACACACTTTGGAATGTACAAAGTGTCCTTCAATTTTTTTGACGTACGCTCGTGCGTCCCTTTAAAGCCATATAGTCTAGCACAAGAGTAGCCACGTGTTATTTATTATAGGATGCTCTCGTATCCTCATTTGTGACTGTACTAGAGTTCGCCACTTCTTGAAGAGACCTGGCTTCGCTGCTGTTGCCGCTCATGACCACAATTCCGTGTTGAACCGTCCAACCATCCGGGAACGTTAGTGATCTAGAAGTCGTACCCACAACCGGCCAACCATCCGGGAACGTTAGTGCTCTAGAAGTCGTACCCACAACCGGCCAACCATCCGGGAACGTTAGTGCGCTAGAAGTCGTACCCACAACCGGCCAACCATCCGGGAACGTTAGTGCGCTAGAAGTCGTACCCGCGCTGACTGTCTGAGTAGTAGTGTCTTGTGGCATCAAAGCAAGTGCGTCGAAGACGAACGCCTGACATCCGATTGAGCTGCCTCGTTCGGAAAAATCCAGCGTGTAGGTGTATAGATTCGCCATCTGAAAAAAAAAAGAAAAAGAAAAAAATATATAAAAAAAAATCACCGCCCAAGCACTCCGTACAAATGGTTTACCAGCGAAGCTGGAATGTGCGGCCCCAGTGTTTAGCAGTGGGTTGAACCCGACGCTGCACTGAAGCCTTCCACAGTTATCGTTGCCAGGTTGTGGTCGAACCACAGGCGGTCACAGACGTCGCAGCCGAAGCCAAAGTGCCGGTGGAGAAACTCTCGCCCAAAGCGGGCGTTCGCCCCGGCGAACGACCTCCCGCAATCACGTCAACGCTGTTCTGCGCGCAACGCCGTTTCTTCGGCGCGCCAGAGGGCGCGCCGTGGCTGCAAGCTTTTGACCTTGCAAGCGTCGTACCCAAGCTCGCGCGCCAATGGCGCTCGAGCTTCGGTACGACGCTCAGAACGACGTAACTGATAGCACAGCCAATGGAGACCGCTCGTGACACAGATGCCGAGCAGTTTTCCGTTTCTCCTAGCCATATACAGCTTTCGCTGTAAAAGGAATCAACGCGAACAGAAGCAACGAACTGCGTCTAGTTGTGCGATTTGTTGCCGCAATGATGCCGAATGCTTGTTGGGAAATATTACGCGACATTTTCCCAACGTACAAAAAAGCGGCGAGAATCTTGACGCGCGAATGGTTGTAAGAACCTTCATCTAGCGTCGCAAAAATATTGCATCAACACGGCTATATGTAGCAAGTTAATAAAAGCATGCCGAAATTTTGCGGTCCGCCTCGGTGGATCAGTGGCTAGGGTGATCGGCTACTGACCCGAAGGTCGCGGGTTCGATCCCGGCCGCGGCGGTCGCATTTCGATGGAGGCGGAATGGTAGATGCCCGTGTACTGTGCGATGTCAGTGCACGTTAAAGAACACCAGATGTTCAAAATTTCCGGAGCCCTCTACTACGGCGTCTCTCGTAATCATATCGTGGTTTTTGGACGTTAAAACCCACATATTATTATTAAATTTTGCTGAACTTTCTACACACACAGAGTTGCAGAAACACTGCGTCAGCCTTGCTATAGGTAGCAGCTAACTCAAAAGTTAAATTTATTTAACTGGAAGAGTAGTTTACTGACAGCATTGGGGAACGATTCAGTAACGTTGCTCGTAAATACTTCGGCAACGTTACCTCGAACTTTTCAGCAACGTTTAAAGGTACCGTTACTTAAACATTAGAACAAGTTTACACGATACATAGGGTAGCTTCTTGAAGTGCGGAGGATAATTTAAAGAAAAACACGTCTTCGTGGGTGACCCCTAGGGACTGCGGACATGAAAAGCAGGAAAACAGGTAAGTTGCAAGGATGAAACACCCCGAAGAAGCGTTCAACCATTTCAACAACCTTTTTTTGTAACATGAAACTTGTAGTAATCCCTCATGCACAACTTTCTCGCGTGCCGTATACTGTAACTAAATTAACATGACGGGGACCTGAAACACTGAATTTATATAGGAAATAGAAGGACAGAACGAATCGCGAATGCTTAGTACCTAATCAGATCTACTTGTGAGCAGCCCGCTAGTGCACAAAGCAAAGCGAGAACAAGTAAATGGAACTCAATTGGTATTGTATAAGAATATTTCCGCACTGTGACCCACGCAACACACGCCGTAACAGCTTCGTGACGTCATGTATGGGCAAACTAATGACCGAAATATTTGAAGCAATTTTACTTTACGTGTAGCATGAAGGCGTGAAATGCACTTTTCAACGCATTAGCGTTAAAGAGCTCGTTTCGCTGAAATTCCTGGGCGGGTGTCGTTAGTTGTGCGCGAAAATCAGCGTTGGGCCTGAGCGGAAATTCGAGATAGAAGCAAATAAAGGAACAAAAATATTAAGGCAGCCTCGCACTAGTGGTTCCAAGCCTGGAAGAAGTGCGGAGCTGCGCAGTTTTCTTTGTTTCTCTTCGTTTTCGCTTTATTTGATCCTGTCTGTCTTTATTTTTCTATTTTATATCTTTTTCTATCTTTTTTCCTTTCTTTCTTTTTATTTCTATTTTCTTCCTATTTTTTCCCTTTCATCCTGTATTTTTTTTTCGTTTCTTTCTCTCTCTCTATTTCTCGCTTGCTTCCTCTTTTTTCAAGTTTTATGCGTTGTTTTGAGTGTGACCCCTAGCGGCGACAGCATACAACAGCATGCGACAGCCTGAGCCACTAAAGTGCTCCGCATTTAATATGATCATCAAGGCACTTGAAGAACAAAAGCAAGGTGACTTCTCTTTGGAGTGAATGCGCCATAGTGACAGTTACAGTTACATTTACAGATAGAGTTACAGATGTGTTAAAGCTACTTAGAGTTACAGATATGTTACAGTTACGGTTACAGTTACAGATATGTTAAAGATAGCTATGCTATATGTAGTTTTGCCTGTGTTAATATCATCATCAAGGCACTTGAAGAACAAGAGGACGAAGACTCCTCTTTGGCGCGCGCTCAATATGCTAGAGCTGGCTATGCTCTATGCGGTTTTGCCTGCGTTACGCCAAGCGACGACGACAGCATACGATCACAGCACACAACAGCCCGACCCCTAAAATGCTCCGTACATAAAAATCCTCGGTTCAAATGGAAATCCAACCCATGACTTTTGCGTGGCAAGCAGGTGTTCTACCACAAAGCCACGCCCGTGCTCGACACTGTTTTGAAGAAAAAAAAAACTTATACGAAGCTAATTTAGTGCTAGGAGTGTAGTTAATCATGTAATATATTGTCGAAGAAGCTGGGAATCGCGACAGGCATCAAAATATGTGAATTGCGCACGAGTGGTTGGTTTAAAGGCTCACTAATTGCAAAGCACACAAGCATAATTATTCATCATTACCAGCAACAGTGTCAGCAAAGTCTGCATCATCGCAGGTGCGCATGCTGCCTCACGGACGCATAGTGGGTGCTTCGCCAATTCGCCAAGCAAAGACGTACGGTGCAGTGGGCACTTCCCAACTGCACTCGCAGTAGGCATTCTTGGATAGTTTGAAACGGCCAATGTGGCGTGCACAGACGTTCCTTTCCTTGAGGCGTGGTTGAGGTGTCCACCGAGAAGCGGAGGCGGACGAGCGCTGGAGAAGGAGATGCGAACGGGGCCCTATTGCGCGTTCTACTCTGTAAGGCGTGCAAGATTTTAATAAAATTTATTGAAATGACTATAAATATTTTGAAATATCCGCCGCGGTGGTCTAATGGATATGGCGCTCGACTGCTGACCCACAGGTCGCGTGATCGAATCCCGGACGTGGCCACCGCTTTTACGATGCAGGCGAAAGTGCTCGAGGCCCGTGTACTTCGATTTAGGTACACGTTAAAGAACCCCAGGTGGTCGAAATTTCCGGAGCCCACCACTACTGGGTCTCTCATAATCATATCGTGGTTTTGGGACGTTAAAACCTTATCAGTTATTATTATTATTATTATTATTATTATTATTATTATTATTATTATTATTATTATTATTATTATTATTATTATTATTATTAAACATTTTAAATTGAAAATATCTCAGCAGTCACAAGGTCATCAGCTTACGATTGATGATGCGAATGTACCCAGAAATTCTTCGCATTTAAACGTGCTTGACAGTAGTCAGGTCCATAGGCGTGTGCACATGGAGAGTGGTGGGGGCAGCAGCCTCCTCTAGTCACTCTAGTCATGGGGCAGTCTCTGCAGGGGTGCAGAGACTGCCCCATGCTTTGACTGAATACGGAGGGTGCAGGGGGGGCGCTGCGATGAACCTTCGTACCCCCCCCCCCCCCGGAAGTGGAACTATTCGATGCCTATGATCACGTCTCTGTAGCTCACGAACATACTTATTCAGAGAAGGTATGGGTAGAAGACTCTGTCATGAGCGGGCCGGGGCGCATGTTTGGGATCTCTGATCTAAAAGAAGAGCCACGTACGGAAGCAGGAGCTGTACAACTCGCAGCACTTCATCGACTCTGCGCACAGAGCAATTTTCCAGTTTCATCGACGTGGCATAAAGCCCCTCTTCACTTACCTCATCTTCAGAATGAACCAATGGAGGCGCAGGCAACGTGACGCTGATGTTATACTTCCCCTTCTCGATGGGACAGTTATTCATCTTCTGCCCTTTTTCGGTACTGGGAGTTGTAAAGCCGCACATCTGATAAGCGCTGCGAAAATCAATGTAAAAAATAGAAACCATGCTCTGAGAATACTACCCAGGTATACTAGGCTATAACACTGCAACAAGTTGCATAGAACAATGGAGAAAACATAATAGAACATAAAAAAAAATTACACCATCTCCCGCTAAACGGAACCATGTGTGGATGCGAGGCAGCGGGCGCTCACGCTTACACTGGCGGCGGCGTTGACGCTGGCGTTTATCGCGGCGTTGCGCAGGAGAGAAACCTGGGGAGGCGCAAAGCACGCAGTGATAGGCCGGTGTTTCCTACTGGAACAGGCCAATCGCTGCTAATGGACAATAAGAAACAGCAGACTCCGATTGGACACGGAGACCCGCAGTCCGCTTGCAGTTAACGCGCACGCTGCGAATTTTTATTATTCAACAACACACAGGACAATTCTCCCACCGGCACTACCTTGCAGGTCAAGATCCAATGCCTATATATACGGGGTGGCCAGTGAATGGTTGTGCAGCGTGAGCAGTCGGTTTTAGATGCGAAGCGTCTTATGCTCGGGGCTTTGTCCGTCCCGCGTCCCCCGTCCCCCCGTCTCGCGTCCCGCGTCCGGCCACTTTCATGAAGTAGGGAAGCACCCATTATGCGAACCAGAACACTGTAGTAATATGAAGGCCGTCAGCCCGATCACAGTCATCAGAGTCATGGCCGAGAGCACAGAGAGGCTGCTTAGCAATGGCTAGGCAGGTGGTGTCTGTCGCCCAGGTTGACCCCATTCCTTGATCTTGCTTGCATGTGTTTGGAGGGGGGCTTAGTCCTTTCCCGCGTCCCACACCACCGCAGCGCATGCGCGTCCCCTCCCCCCTCTCTCTCCCACGCTCACCCCCCTGTCTCTTCTCTAGGAATCCTCTACTCTACGGAGCGGCCGCCGCGTCCCACACCCCCCCACAGCGCATGCGCGTCCCCTCCCCCTATCCTCTCCTACGCTCACCCCTTTCTCTACTCTAGGAATCATCTACTCTACGGAGCGGCGCCCAAGTCCCACATCCCCACAGCGCATGCGCGTCCTCTCCCCCCCTCTCTCCTCTAGGAATCCTCTGCTCTACAGAGCGGCTCCCGCGTCCCACGCCCCCACAGCGCATGCACGTCCCCTCCCCCTCTCTCTCCTCTCCTATGGTCCCCCCCCATCCTCTCCTCTAGGAATCCTCTACGGAGCGGCGCGCACGACAGGTAGTGTGACAGCTGCATACTCCGCTGGGGCGCCACGGTAGTTCCGCAGGCATCAAAATGACGGAGCGCGCGCGCCTCATTCTCTCTCCTGTACAGCGCCGCGATGAGCGCCCGGACCGCTGCCGTGAAATGAGAGCGGCGACGTTCCTCCCGCTCAAGCTAATTATCTCCCCGCTGTTTCGCATCCACACATGGTTCCCTTTAGCGGGAGATGGGGGGATTTTTATTTAGATTCGAAGCATCTTATGCTCGGGGCCTATGTCCGTCCGGCGTCCCCCGTCCCGCGTCCGGCCACTTTCATGAAGTAGGGAAGCAGCCATTATGCGAACCAGAACACTGTAGTAATATGAAGGCCGTCAGCCCGATCACAGTCATCAGAGTCATGGCCGAGAGCACAGAGAGGCTGCTTAGGAATAGCTAGGCAGGTGGTGTCTGTCGCCCAGGGTTGACCCCATTACTTGAGTCATGGCCGAGAGCACAGAGAGGCTGCTTAGCAATGGCTAGGCAGGTGGTGTCTGTCGCCCAGGTTGACCCCATTCCTTAGTATTGCTTGCATGTGTTTGGAGGGGGGCTTAGTCCTTCCCGCGTCCCACACTACCACAGCGCATGCGCGTCCCCTCCCCCCCTCTCTCTCCAACGCTCACCCCCTTTCTCTCCTCTAGGAATCCTCTACTCTACGGAGCGGCCCCCCGCGTCCCACTTCCCCCCACAGCACATTCGCGTCCCCTCCCCTATGCTCTCGTGCGCTCACCCCCTTCCTCTACTCTAGGAATCATCTACTCTACGGAGCGGCGCCCGCGTCCCACAGCACATGCGCGCCCTCTCTCCTCTAGGAATCCTCTACTCTACGGAGCGGCTCCGGCGTCCCACGTCCCGACAGCGCATGTGCGTCCTCTCCCCCCTCTCTCCTAGGAATCCTCTACTCTACGGAGCGGCTCCCGCGTCCCACATCCCCCACAGCGCATGCACGTCCCCTGCTCCTCTCTCTCCTCTCCTACGGTCCCCCCCCGTCCTTTCCTCTAGGAATCCTCTACGGAGCGGTGCGCACGACAGGTGGTGTGACAGCTGCATACTCCGCTGGGGGGCACCACGCTAGTTCCGCGGTATGAAAATGACGGAGCGCGCGCGCCTCATTCTCTTTCCTGTGCAGCGCCGCGATGAGCGCCCGGACCACTGCCGTGAAATGAGAGCGGCGACGCTCCTCCCGCTCAAGCTAATTATCTCCCCGCTGCTTCGCATCCACACATGGTTCCCTTTAGCGGGAGATGGGGAATTTTTTTCAATTCAAGAAACTCGCTAGCAGACGCTGCCTGCGTCGGCGTTGTGAATCGACAGAGGGGGGGAAGCGTAGGAGAGAGATAGGGAAGGGAAGCGCATGCGCAATAGGGGTGTAAACGCCGCGAGAGGGATGGTTAGAGGAGAGAGAGGGGGGAAGGGACGCGCATGCGCAGTGGGGGTGTGGACGCCGCGGGAGGGATGCCTAGAGGAGAGAGAGGGGGGAGCGTAGGAGAGGTCTGTGGAGAGAGTTTGCGCATGCGCAGTAAGGGTGGTCAGGACGCACACCACCACCGGATTGTTCTCCGCCATAAGCTGCTTCACATCTAAAAATCTTGGCGTAAAATAACAACTAATTGATGCTAAACCTCAACTACCGTCATCAGTTTGCTGATAGAAGTATTCTGAAACCCCGGAAGTTCTTTTGCTTTCTTTGTTACGTTTGCAACCTCTATCTCGCGGCCTCTGGAGTACGAGTACAGTAAATCTGTAACACTTCTAAAGTCAGAAATACTGTGCAAGTTTTGCTGTAAAAAAGAAATATAACATATATGATTGTAGTCTCATGAGTGTTTCGAGAGCACCAAATGCATCTCGCCGCTGGTCTGAAACCACACCGTTTGAACCTGTTAGCACGATTCCATGAGTCCCGGTCTTGGAAAAGCGTGGCTGCATTCTATTGCAAGCAAGACACGAACGTTCCGAACTTCCGTCACGGAGAACGACCCCTGCAGCATAAGCGAAACCGGAACCTTCCGGTGGAACGTTCCTCGTTCCCTCACTATGTGCTCGAAAATGAAATACCATGACTAAAAAAGAAAAAGAAAGAAAAAAAAGACACGCTCCTTGTCCATTCGCCTAATCATGACTAGAAGTCGAAAGGAATCTTTTCATTCTTAGTTGTATGCATCATCCCGCCCCCTTGAAACCTTTCTCCAACTAGCGTGATTTTGAACCGCATCTGGAATCGAAGGCATCGCAAGCTTTCTACACCTCACGTGCCTCCTGGATCGGTCCACCTATGACAAACCGGCACTGTCACGTGTTGACGCTATCATGTGACGTCACATTATATGACGTCACAGTTACGTCATAATGGTGACATGGGGACGTCACAAATTTTGCTGATTTGTGACATGATGAGGTTAACACAGGGTGACGTCATCGCTTGATGACGATTTTTTTGCATCATTCGTATTAACGCCGACTCCAACCCCGACGGCGAAATTGTGAGTCTGATGAGTCATGTAAGGCTTTCGCCGCAATTTCAAATGGCACATTCTATATTGAAGCCCTAATGTTTACTTCCTGACTTCAATTTCCAGCGATTTAGCGGAGCTGATAAGCTTTCCGTTATGCCATTTCCCGTCGACAGATAACTATCATCATCATGAGACGGCACGCACTATCTTCGTCCTCCTTTTCAACCTTCTGTTCGCTACCAGCACATGTGCACAGATTGTCCGGCGTGGGATACAATCACTCTGATCGGTGAGAGAACGAGTACACGAGGGCATTTAAACAGAGCAAGAGAATCAAGGAGAGAGAAATTCTTCGCGAAAAGACTGCTTGCCGAGGCGGGATTGGAAACCACGTACCCACGATCCGAAGGCCAGCACCGTAACCACTAAGCATCCAGACACGCTAAAAGAGCATAACATAGCCTTGCACACTATAGTGTAGAAAGGGCGAGGGAAAGGGAAGTGAGTGAGGAAGAGTTGTTATTGCGAGGAGAAGGAAAATCGGGCATTGAGAGAGTAAAGCATAACATAGAAAGAAAGAGAGAGAAATGCACATATTGAAAGGGAAGGAAAACAGAACAACCGAGAAAGACAGAAAGAGAGGTAATAAAAAAAAACTATACTGGGGGGAAAGACAGAAAAAAGAGGGAACTGCAAAGAGAGAGAGAGAAAGGCACAAAAAGAAAGAAGGAGAGAAAGAGCAAGAAAGAGAAATATATATGGGGACAAGGAAAAATGTAAATAAGCAGAGACTAAAAAGAGAAGAAAGATAAAGAGAAGACAAAAAAGTAAAGAAAGGAATGAGGAGAGAAAGAAACTAAAGAGAAATAAAGAAGGCCGCCCGGCTCCACACTTGTTCCAGGCTTGGCAGCTCTAGTGCGAAACTGCCATAATTTTGCTTTTCACCAGCCGTGGGACAATGGTTTTAGGCTACGCTGTTGAGTTCTCAGACTATGGCATGACTCTGAAAAATGCCATTAACCACACCAAACGCAACGAGCGCTCACGAAATTTGGGCTAACTCAGGTGCCACCGACGCTGCAGCTGGGAATTGCTGTCAAACGTTTTCTCGATAGTGTTTTTTTTTTTATGTTGCCGAGGGCTACTATTACGGAGATGCTCTAAATTTAACCATGTCTCAATCTTGCAACGCTCGACAGGCAAGGAAGTGTATTACTGTTACTCACAACAACGTTTTCTTGGGCCAAAAAGTACCGACTAATCTCCTCCGCCGTCTTTCATGGTGCAGCAACAGTGCCACAACAACGACAGTTATCTTCTTGCTTTCCTTTCTTGATGGGCTGGCAATAATGGAAGACAACCTACCAGCATCAGTTAATTGCGCTAGGAACGTCTGTGGCTTCCCAAATGGGACATGCCTTTTCCAGATAGCAGATCTCTCGCATATGATGCGGCAGTGCCCCATCAAATCTCCCGCATATACCCTCCAACCATTTTTTACTAGTTAAGGGCTGTGGCAGACCTCCCTGAGCAGCTCCGACCTACCCTCCTGGACCGGGTCCTGAGGTGAGCGCTGAGGAGGTAGCGGAGGCCTACCACTACTGGTAAACTGACATTATGACATACGTAGTGGTGCCGGACAAAGTATAGGAGGCAGTCCAGTTCAGCATAGATAGTGCTCCAGTCCCTCTTGGGACTGGAGCCCAACGCCTGCTGAGACTGTATCACAAAGCCCTCCCTCTCTCCTGTCCGGCTCCTCCCCTTTCTTAAAAATGGAGATAAAGCTTCTTCACTCACTCACTCACTCACTCACTCACTCACTCACTCACTCACTCACTCACTCACTCACTCACTCACTCACTCACTCACTCACTCACTCACTAACTCACGAAGGCTAAAAAAAAACAAAACAAATGATGCCATACTAATGCTACATGAACACTAAATTTCAGGGAGCACCGCGACTATGCATAGACTTAGACAAGTCCCAAAGAAGTGAGGAATCTCTATTGCTTTTATACTTACCAGGTTTCTCCATTATCTTCGCAGACGTCCCTGTAGTACGGAGGGCGCGTCATGCGTATCGCGAACCAGGGATTGTACATCAGCGTCCGACCCACAACTGCAGTGAAATTCAGAGCCAGGTGTGGCACTGACGGCGTGTAGCTGAGCGTCAGGTCTGAAATCTGGAAGTATTCGGCAGCTGGCCGAAAACAAAAAGTTGTATAGCGATTGGTGTAGTTCTATATCCTGCGCTAAACATAGCTCCACTACTATGAAACCTGGGGAAGTGCGTATCACGGGCACACAGCGATTCCTGTTCCCAGAGTTCCGACTGCTCCGTGTAACAAACCGTCAATAATAATAATCATCATCATCAGCCTGACTACGCCCACTGCAGGGCAAAGGCCTCTGCCATTTTCCGCCAATCAACCCGGTCCTGTGCTTTCTGCTGCCACTTTATACCTGCAAACACGGTGTGCGACGTGTGCGCTACTTACTGCTGCGATTTATCGACTTCCTGCTTCCTTACGGCAGTAAGTCGATTGTCGTCTGCAGCGAATTCTATCAGATTGTTTCCCTCTTCACATGTAGTGACGAAGGCGCCGGAGAAGCGCCGGTGGGAGGAGCGTCGCGTGCATGGCGAGGTGGTGGCGCCGTTTCTTGGGCGGCGCGGGTATCAGCCGCATGTTTCCGAAACGTTTAATTATTGCGAGTACTTTTTGGCTATATTTGGGAAATATATTATTTCAGGCCGTGTTTTGTTTATTTTAACCCGAATTAGAGCATCGCTAGCTTTGTTTTATGCCTGTATTGACATTTTGATTTTGAGCCTGATCACGCCACATGAGATCTACGGATGGACAGCAAGCCGGGAGCCCAAAGTGACATGCACTTAAAAGGAAGTAGCAATGTGGGCTGCAAAGCGCCGCCTAATTTCTGGGACAAATGAACAGTTTTGACGTAGCGCAAAAAAAAATAGATGTCCGCCTCGGTGGTTTCGTGGTTACTGTGCTCAGCTGCTGACCCGAAAGACACGAGTTGGGTGCCGGCAACAGTGGTCGCATTTTGATGGAGACGAAGTGCTAGAGACCCGTGTCCTGCGCGATGTCAGTGCCCGGGAAAGAACACCAGATGTTCGCAATTTCCGCAGCCCTCCACTACGGCGTCCCCTCATTGTCATATCGTGGTTTTGGTATGTCAAACCCCAGATATCATTATAAAGGGTTGAATTGCACCAGGTCTCGCACCATGTGAATTTCGCAACGAGTGGGTCATTTGAAGGTCCACGCATTAGAAAGCGCTCCGGCATAATTAATCATAATCTTCAGCTACAGAAACAAGGTGTGCAACTGCACACGTTGCCTTGCGGGTGCGTGGTGGGTACTTCAGTAATTTCCAGTATGACGAATTATGGCGTAGCGGCTATTCGCAACAGCACTTGACTGGGAGAGTCAAATGGCGAATGTTATTGTTAGTTTTCTAATTACAAGTACACTATAGTGTGTTCTACTAACTATGGCCAATGTTCGGGCTCAGGTGGAAACATTCTCAGAGACGTGCGTGGAGCGTCCAATGAGATCTGTCATTTGCGTGGCGTTTGCTGTTTGTGCAGTAACGCCTCCATTGTGTGATCAATGACGCGGCGCCGTGCTCCCTATTGGGCTGCAGAAATAAGCGCCATTTCCATAATAAACCCCTACTTCTCCATTGTCTGTTTCTACAGCTTGCCGGAGCTTCAACAAACGTCGCTTGGGTTGGGGCAGCATATTGCGGGATTGTATTTGTCGAAAATGAATACCATATAAAAAGAGCATCTTTGCCATAACTAATACATATGTCAGCATGATTCACGTCAGAAGGTACATTAACCAATAAGGTTAATAATATTAAAAAAAAATCGATCCAATTACCTGAGCACGACGTGACGTCAGGATGCAAAGTGATCGTTAATGTTCCTGAGACTACGGAAAATACACAGAAAAGAGCAAGAATACACACATGTGACATAATCACCATTTAGAAGCCTAGATTTCACGTGAAAACGCAATTACTTGCCTCATTTCCATTGCTAAACTGCCAGTCTCGAGTTCCATATGTTTCCTTTGTCAATGACTGCGTTAACAATAGTTGGGCGAGCATATTTCAAGGGAATGGAACAAAAGGACTTGAAAAAGTACAAGTTTTAAAGGCTTCATTTACACGAAATGCTTGCTTGGTGAAACAAACCGCAGCTTTCAAGCGCACGACTGCGGAAGTTCCTTTGCAACGTGTAAGTAAATTACGACATCATGTTCGTTTTTTTTTTGTTCAGAAAGTCGTGCTACACAGTTGTCCCGTTGAAGAACGTCAAAGTATGCAAGAACATTAGTTTGTAATTTATTTATGGAATATTTGTTGGACTCCCCAAGGAACCATGAGGTGTCGTCAAGGCATTAATACCAATAAGTAGTTAAGCGAAACGCAGAGCACAGTTTCAACGCACACGCGGAAAAAGCGCAGAATTTTGATCGTGTGTGGAAGATTTTCCTACATGTGAATATACATTCTACAGCCAGCACACGTTTCTACGTGTACATGTAAATAAATCTTTCACAATAAAGAGAGATGCATTTCGACGCTTGTCCTGTTACGTGTGTACTTCTCTGCGTCTTACCTAATTGGTACTCTTCATAAGCAACCGTGAGTCAACTAGCCCAGCCACGAATTCTCTTAAAGTCACGGCGTTATTTGTCCGTCTCTAATTTCAGTGCCGAAAGCCCAATCCAGTGCAGTAACATAGCAGTAATGTTGACGCAATTTATTAACTACTGACAACGTACAGGTTTCTCACTATAGACGCTGCGTCGCACAGAAATGATAGCAACAGCGGTGCCCACCCATTTGTAGGAGCTGTCGCGCTTCAGCAAGGCCCAAAGAACGTCTATACTGGGCGCAGGGTTGCCGTTGGGTGGACATGAAAAGGCGCCAGAACTCACGCCAAAAGTAGCCAAAGTAGCCATGCCATTTGATATCATCGCCAAATCTCTAGCCAAATAGGACAGAAGCGGTATTATCAACAGAGTCTTTACTATTGATGAATAAATAAAACCATTTTGAATAAGTAAAACCACAAGTTTTAAAAAGAGCCATGGCGCCAATTGGAAATTTTCGTCGCCAACGGGGTCCAAAAATAGCCAATTTGGCGCAAAGTAGCCACCAACGGCAACCCTGCGCTTCCGCAAGGCCCAAAGAACGGCCATACTGGGCGACAACATTTCTTGGAAGTACTTTTGAAGCTATCGAACTGAAGCGCACGCCTGCTACCGCGCGAAAAAATGGCACTTAAGTTTACTGATAATTTTCTCATTTGCCGTGCTGAAATGAATGCTGCTTTATTTATTATAAGACTCTAACAGCTGCGGTACGTCGTAGGTAAAATACCGTTATTGTTCATTTTGCAAGAATGCATTCCTTTTCTTTCAATTTCAACATTCCAGCGCGTCCGTTTTCAAAGAGAGCGAGAGTGAAAAAAATCCACGCATCTCCATGAAGTGAAATCATGACGAGTGGGTGAATCTCTGGGTATCGTGTCGGTGAGTAACCACACGTTACCCGAGCGTTGCCCCATACATTGCAAATTGACCTACATAACGTGTATATAGAAATGTAAATTTATTTCGCCTTCCAGTCGACTTAGGCAATTCAAGGAGGATTAAGAAAATTGCAGGAGTGGAGGATATACCTCGAAAGTGAATTCCAAGTCATCCTACCGGTGGCAAGGTACCATTTTAATATGGGTAATTTGTTGAGACATATGGCGCTCGATGTTTGCCTTTGTGTTACAGGTTTCCTTGGGAATTCTCAACGTCTAGGCACATTTTGGTAGAGAAATCAATCAATGCTATTCTCGACGGGTTATTTTCGCCAGTGACAGCGATCTCTTCATCTTAGCACAGCGCGCACACACGAACACAAAAAGAATAAGGAAGAACCGAAGACACGAGCGCGATCTCTTACATTATAAGCGCCTCTTAACTTATAATAACCCTATGTCTACGGTGAAGTCTATTGTAAAATCTTTTTTGTGGCTCACATTTGTTTCGACTATAGTAACGGTTCTATACCGTGACCACAACGGAAGACATGGCTAGGTCCTAAGGAGCTTCGCCATTAAAAGAATAAAAAAAGGCAGGGAGGTTAACTAGGGCTGAGGCCGGTAGGATACCTGCACTGGGGAAAGGGGGGGGGGGGGGGCAAGGAAAGTTATATAGGAGGAGAGCAAGGTCACTGTTTGAGCCGACCTAACAGCCATAATACACCCTGTCATCGTAATCATTGGTCATCGCTAACACCACATAAAAGACATGGCGCTCTTTCACCACCTATGGCCATGCTCGGCAAAACTTGTGGAGCTCACTCAGCTCACTCATGAAATATATTTTGCACTTAGGGCTCACTCGGACTCAGACTCACCAGAATTTTCCTGAGCCGGACTCACTCGGACTCACACTCACGAAAATTTTCTTCAACCGGACTCACTCGGACTCAGACTCACCAAAACATTACTCACCCAGACTCTCAGACTCAGACTCACGGCTCAATCTGAGTCTGTGAGTCCGAGTGATCGACTCATGAGTCCGTTAGCCTAAAATTAGCTTTTTCGACCATGGTGTCAATGTTCTTTAACACTAATATGTCACGTAATCGGTGCTCTTCTTGGCGCCTTTTGATACAGTATCTTGGAATACCAGTTACGAGTGCTCGCAAACCACTAAAATCATATTTATTGAAAGAGATCACAACATAAGATATATTTATCAATAACTTCCCTGGAAAAGTTGGCAGGGGGGTCAATGCACCCCCCTACAGAAATTCATGCCTCTGATCAATAAATATTGAAACGGTGCATGAACGACAGTGTTTTGGAATACGTGTAAGTAAGTGAATCCAGGCAAGGCTGATAGTAATGCTGAAGATGAGTAGATAGGAGAATAGGTCGGCAAAAAGAAGTGGAACTCACTCAGACTCACTCAAGAAATATACCGTGCACTTTGAACTCTCTGACTCAGACTCACCAAAATTTTCCTGAGATCGACTCACTCGGACTCACACTCACGGAAATTTTCTTCAACCGGACTCACTCGGACTCAAACTCACCAAAATATTACTCACTCGGACTCACTCAGACTCAGAGTCACGGCTCGATCTGAGTCTGAGTGAGTCGTCGCTCATGTGAGTTCGCCGACCTATGCAGGCTATGGCCCTTGCGCCACAAAAACCCCACTAATCAGTTCCGCGTTTGACATCACAAACGCCGAATCAGTTTGGTATTCGCACTTAAGGCGGTAATGCGGTTGTTTGTGATCACTGGCATTCATTTCGGTAGGAAGTTGGATGGTTCTTGGAGAACAGGCTGCGCGGCTCCCGCAGGAAACTCACTTTGACATGCCGCGCGTAGTAGCTATCGGGTCACGCGCGACAGCATGAACCTTGCCGTCGGCCTCCCCGGTCAACAGGCTAGGGCTGAGGATTGCCCTTGCGAGTGCGTCATACCGCTTGAGTTACGTCGGCGAAAAGCTGGTGGAGATACATAATTTCAAAGAAATATTTCTCAAGTTTAAAAACTAATACCCTCTAGTAACTTTGCCAATGTTCACGTAATACCTAGAGCTTTCAAATGAGGTATCATGCATATTTATAGTCCGACTACCAAGGCGAGCTTTTTTGACGTTGAATACAGAGCGTCTCTAAAAAAAAAAGTGAGTTTGGCATTTTTTTTCAAACAATCTGCTATACCTTCAGCGCCTAAATTATTTTTTTGTAGCATGTCAAACAGACCACCAGCACATATTTGATTTGTTGCCCTCTGGGACAAAATACCAAATTTGGACACTTCATTCAATTTGTCTCGTGGGGAAAGCACTCGAAGAATCGATATACATTATAAGTAATTTTTTTTACAGTTACACCACTTCGCTAGCTGGCCTTAAATACCCTTTTATCGAGGGCATCCCATAAACGTCCTTTGAAAAAAATTGCTGTTTGATGACCCTCAGTCGGCGCAAAACTACAGACTCTCATAAAAGGCGGGAAAATTTTCGTCAACAGAAATAAACGAGCAGAAGTAGTTTTGAACTTCGAGAAAAATGGGGAAATTTTTTTAGCCATATTCGTGATGATCGGAAAAACACTGGTTCATTTGGCATGGAATGACCCATTAGTTAACTTAAGATCGCTAAAACATTTCGGAAACATGGGGCTGTCTTTGGCGAGGTGCAAGAGAGGGTGCCACCACCTCGCTAAGTGAACAATGCCCCCCCCCCCCCCCCCCCCGTCCCCTCTGCGTAGGCGATGCGTCGCTACATGACTACATGTGATGAGGGTAACAACCTAATGGAACTCACTCCAGACGACGCGTATCTCAACCACAGTCCACGTAAGGCTGATAATAATACTGAAGATAAGTAGATAGCACAATAGGTCGGCAATCACCCAAGAAATATATCTTGCGCTTTGGACTCACTCGGACTCAGACTCACCAAAATTTTCCTGGGCAAACTCAGTCGGACTCACACTCACAAAAATTTTCTTCAACCGGACTCACTCGGACTCAGACTCCCCAAAATATACCTCACCCAGACTCACTCCGACTCAGACTCACGGCTTGATCTGAGTCTGAATCCGAGTGAGTCGACTCATGAGTGAGATCGCCGACTTATGATCTCAACAGCCGTAACAGGAAGTCAACGCTCAGCGAAAACTAGAGCGCATGTCGCACACCGAGTTTCTCAATCGGCCTAACCAGATTCTGCTCGCGCCGAGGAAACCGTGCGTGCCTACCTCAAGCATTGGCGCCTTTGACGCTTTTCTAAATGGGGCAGTGGGAGCTCTACGAACGGGAATCGCTGAGCGCCCGTGCGACGTACTTCCTCAGGTTTGACAGTATACTGGAGCTGTCATACGTTTTTTGTTTCTTATTACAGTTGGTAAGCACCCGATTAAACATATCGGTACCCGTAAATCGCGTTTAGAGACCTTGACTGCGGCAATTTATCGAGACTACGAATATTTAGGGTGCAACGGTAGTACAGCCCTAAAACGGCGTCCACATGCACATTTGATAGAGCGGCTCGCAGTTCGCAGCAATTTAGACGATATCTACCCAGCCTTACTTCAGTGCGAGACACATCGTAAAGTAGCATTTCTACCTTATCTGCGTACTGCGATCAATTTTGTAGGCACAGTTTGAGTCTTCATTCTTACTAAAGCTCACCTGTTTTTCCAGTAGATTACCTCGTAATCATTTTTCCATTGTGTGAATGCAACGATCTAAAATTCTCTGCGTCAGTGGAACAGAACGATAGTTTTATTTTCGATGTCGAGCTTAAACGTCGTATTTAACAAACAGGCAGGTAAAGTTTATCGCATGGGAACGATGTGAAGTAAATTGTCGCAGGATTTGATCTTGCAACAGAACATTTATATATAATGTCCTCTGTGGTAAGGATATATAGATGTACAGTGTGACTCCGCTTCACGGCGTATCGCAATAACTACGCAATCGCAGAGACTCTCTACTTAACGAAGTGGTGGACGTCCAGCCAGAGTCGTTCCTGGAACGAGTCCATCTTCGGGTACTCCGCGAGGCAGACCGTACAACCATCCCAATCCAGGCGCACCTGCGGCGCACACATCTCGATGTGCAGCCGCACCCTGAAGTCGTCGGTGCGGACGGAGCGCAGCGCCGGCAGCACAGCGAGGGCGCGATCGAGGTCGTCCGGAAGTACCTGCCGTCCGACGAGACCCCCACAACCCCTCGGGTCCGTGCGCAGCGTCAGCGTTTCCAGACACTCGAGACCAGTGTGCTTGACGGCGAACTCCGGCAGGCCCAAGAGGAACGCCGTCGTCAGGTCGTCGTCGTAGACCTGTAGCTCGGCCAGGGAGGGGCACGACCGGAGCAGGCCGAAGAAGGTCCGCTCACTCATGGACCTGCCGACGCGTAGCTTGCGAAGACACTGGAACAGAGTGTCCTCGCCTATCTCCTCGTCGAGGACGACGCATTCGCCAAGGCCCAGACACTCGAGTCCGCCGCAGAGCTTCGCTATGGTCGACACGCTGACGTCGGTGACATTACTCAGCCATAGGGACTCGAGGGTGAGCCGAGACAGCACGTTCGCGATGTGGGGATAGAAAGGGCAGTACGAAGTCTCCGAGGCGAAGTTAAGAGACAGCTGGGTCACGTTGGCGAAGCAGCCGGCCTCCTCCAGGCCACGCTCCGTAGTCGACGTGAGCTGGAGCAGAATAAAGGCAGCGAATCGTGGGCTGACCGGAACAAATCCACCAGGCGGACATATTTAAAGCATTGTCACAAGGCGTTATATGAAGATAACTTACGATCATTTCATGAACTCCTTGGATACTTGAATTTAACACAACCCTCGGCCTCATTTGGAAGATAGAGTGAATTCACACCGCAAACCCACTACGTAATTTGAGGCCAAGCACAGTTACGAGTCATAGCGGGAAACAGGGCACATATACGGGAAAAGAAAGACTGACAATACTTGGCACTGGATAACAACATGAGCGTTTATTTCGTAGGTGCGCAAACATATACGCTCCTTGGAAACGGAAAAAAGCAAAAGGGGAGGGGGAAGGGGGAGGAGAGGGGATCGCATGCGTCCCAACTAGTCCATGACGATGCAAAGATCACGGTCATCATGTGTAAGCGCACCATCGATCGTACCAACAGACAAGGAAATTAAGAATCTCCGCACGTGATCAGCGCTGTTCCACGCTATGAAGTCAAGCCAACCAGCTCAAGTTTATACCCTTTTATTTTACAGTTATTAGGCTCTGGACTAATATCAACCCTTTTCAACTATTTAACGCTCCCCTAAAGCTACGTAAAAGGAAGCTTTTCCATTTAAACTAATACTGTCAACATATTGGCCTTCTCCCTAGCTCAACTCCATAACATCTAAGACAATGCGGCGCGTCTCCGACAAATCGCTGAATTGCCGTCCACACAGCCTTGTTCGTCCGAATTATAGACGTAATGACCGTTCACTATCGTGATTGCATCGAGAGCTCACGCGTAGGTGGGAAAAACTAGCTTGTCAGCAATGGGCGTGGTACCAAGGCATGGTACCTTCAAGAGGTCTCGATAGCTTAAACTACTTTTGATGGCAGCCTCTTCTGCTCGTTCATTCTAAACGACCGGGTGTACAAACACGGAGACAACAAAAAAAGTCAAGACATTACAAACACCGGCTAAAGGCTCCAATTCACTCTAGGGAATCAGCAGTCTACAGCACCAGAATCGCGCCGCCAAAATTTCGCGTTGTTCACACTGCTCATTAACCGACATGGTGTATTTGAAAGACTTGGTCAAGATGTATGTTGCTACTCGTGACAACTTGGCGCTTGACGAAAAGAACGGAGGGGTTACGAAGGACTTCGCTCTCACTACGGGCTTCGAGGACTGCGATAAGATAGGCGCGCCGATTTCAAAAGCATGCCGATATCACAAGCAAGCCGAATTTTCGAGTCTAATTGGTTCGCGGTAATGGAATCCGGTGGCAGCTGTCGCACAAGCTGGTTCGGGGCCGCTCGGTGCGGAAGGGGCTGTTCCGGCGGATCTCACTGCCGCACAACTGAGTTCCGCGCCGCTCCACTCGCCAAATGTCTCAGCGTGAAGGCGCCATAACAACTGCAAAAGGCGCACAACCGCGGAAAAGAAAGAAGACACGGAAACGTATCTGCGCATGCCCTGGCAATAGGCGAACCTATCAAACCGGCACACGTGGGGGGTTTACGTGAAAGATAACTGTTAAGGCATTTGGTATATCTTCTTTATGCAAGTTAATCGACGGTCGACTCACCCATACACTACCCCAACAGTAAAACGTCGTTAATTCGGGCTTCACGGGACCGGAAGAATTGCCCGGATTAACCGAATTCCGAATTATCGAAGGTATAAAAAAACTGTAAGCAAATGTCTACTACGTCACCAATACACTATAATTTTCTTTCATGAATACATAAATTATGTACTTAGTATAAGAGCAATTTAAAAGCCGCAGTATTGGCCACTCGCGACTCTGCGCATAATTTGATCACGGCCCTAGCCTTCGTGTCTTAACTAACCGGGACGTGCTAACCCGACATTAATCAGAAACGTGGTTACCGTACGGTTCCCGCTGATGGTAATGACAATGCAGATTGCACCGCCTCGTTTCGGTTGTCCGCGAACGCTGTTTTAGCTCCTTCGCGTCGCACAATGGCGGCGCTTCATGTTTTGCGCGCTCCGAGAATCATCCGGAATTACCGGCGTGTGGGTACGCCAAGGGGGATCAGTGGCTAAGGTGCTCCGCTGCTGACCCCAAGGTCGCGGGTTAGATACCGACCGCGGCGGTCGGTATCTAACCCGCGAAGAACGATAACCAGAGCTTCGCCCACTCGTCATGATTCACATCGTAGAGATGCATAATTTTTTTTTTTTTGACGGGGGGTTGATTTGTGAGGCAACCAACTCTCATAGCAAAGCCATTCGATGGCAGTTGGAAAAGTGTTGCGAGGCCCCTCTAATGTTGGTAGTCCAAGGTAACTGAATGCTCCGACTTCGGTAACGGCCCGGCAATCGCGAACCACCATGTCCTATTAAGAAAGCAGGAAGAAATGAATAGATGGAAATACGGGAAGATTAGCCTGTCCTTGGACTGTCTGGCTACTCCATTATCCTTGACGAATGCGAGTGGAAGGTGCCTAGCGTGCAAATTACGTTCAATATCAACAATATCTCACCCGAAGGCTTCTGATTTCGCTGCAGTGGTCACGGTCCTTGGCGAATACGGCAACCTCGTCGGCGCTCAGCGCATGCGCCGTGACAGGTTCCCCGTTCAGAGCCGTTAGAGTGCACCCGAGCAAGGCCTCCTCGCGAGTGAAGCTCGCTGTCACACACGCACACTTGAATGTCGGCGTGGATGGTTCACCGTCGTCGCCTCTTACGGCATGCAGGTTGACAGCACGGAGCATTTCCAGCTGAAACAGAGGAAGGCAGTGAAAACTTCTGGAACATAGATATACTCTTCATAGAATGTTTTGCATTTATATAACGTAGCCGACATCGATTATGATCGAGTACGTCGGTCATCCTACCTTCGGGCAGTTGAAGTGAAGATTGACAGAGGTCAAGGGCATTATCAGCAGGTAGTCGGCGCCCAGGGCCGGCGTAGTGCCCAGCAGGCGCTCCAGGTGCGAGTGCTTGACGAGCCCTTGCATTTTGTAGTCCTTGTCATGCTGGAGCTTCAGGTCGTGGTACAGAACAATGGTCGTGACCGAGGGAAACCACGTTATCAGATCAGATACGAGGTTCCTGCGTTTTGTAAGCATGAAAGGTTTTTTTTTTCAAATTAAAAGGGATGAAGGTTAGTTCTGTTGACTTTCGCATAAAAAATTCCGCTGTTTATGGAGTCTTTCTTTAAGTGTGAGGCAGTAGTTCAGGGGAAGATGAAAGCTTGAAGAGATAGTCGGACTTGCCGTCAAGGCTGAAGTTTGAAGAAGAGAAGTCAGACCTTGAAGACGAGTCTGCTGGTGCAAACGGGCCCACCAAGACTTCAGTGACGTATTTCCGTCACGGAAGTGACATCGAAAAAATACACATGATCAGAAGACAAACAAAAAATGTTCCGCCAACGGGATTCGAACCCCCCCGACCTCTTGGTCCTATCAGCTCCACCAACACCCCGTGTTCACGAATTTTTGATCTCATCAAGTGTGCAGGGTGGTCAAATGTGGCGTAATGCCCCCGAAGCGACGTGTATCGTTTGTGTAATTAGAACCTAGTGATATGAACGCAGCAAACGGCGCCAACTGGAGCTCAAGCTCATCTGTAATAGAGGAACTTTCCTCACACACACTACGTGAAATACTTCGCGCCTTTGAACGTACACCGCCTTTAACTTAGAGCCGATATCAGTAGCGCAATGCATGGCTCATTATATCACCTCGGTTGGTTAATGCGGTTGAACGTCCGAAAACGCTCAGGCTATAAGGGACGCGCTATTGGAGGGCAGCGAATAAATTACACAACCTCCAAATCTGTAATGTGCTCTCAGTTCGCACAGCATATGGGCGTCCGACAATATCAACTCTAAAGATAAGAGTGTGACCACCACAGCTGGCACCGAATCCGCGTCATCCGGTTCAGCAGCCGAGTACCGTAACCAGCGAGCCGCCGTGGCGGCAAATATAACCTTGCTAGCCGTACAAAAAAAGCGTGCGACACCACGGACACATGGCACAAGAAAAGGACAACGTTCTACAATGAATTCCTGCCTCCTAGATCAACTATACATAATTCTAACCGAAGTCCTGATCAAAGACTATATTGCTCCCCTGTTAGCACTCTTAGCACTATAATCATATATTCTATGATTATGATGGTAACGTTTTTGCATATCCACACCTTATCTTCTTAATGCGGCTGTCAGGCAGTTTCGCGCCAACATCTGCTTCATACTTAATTGGATATTGCATGACCCTAGTGACAACATGGGCGCAATAAATTCACGCGTTTTCTACCTTTCTTTTCATTCAAACCTACAATGAAGCAGGTTTCCCAATAATGGTATACCATGGTCCACCGTGGCGAACCGAGTTCCATAGGCAAAACCACGGCACGCCCGTCGCTACCGGTGGGGGCCGCCGCGCACTATTTCTACGTCAGCTGCCATTTGGAAGCTATTGTAGCCCTGTGGAATTGAAGAACAAAGCATGATCACGCTTACCTGTTATGAACTACGACGATTGTGGTGACGTTCTTCAGGACCTTCTTGGGCTGCCTTTGAGAACTGGACTGGACGCGGTCAGCTCGTCGCATCCGGCGAAGAGCGCAGCCGCAATTCCTAAACTGCCAAGCAGGTCCCTGTTGGTCACCATGTCATCCGGCTTCATAGTCACTGTCTTCTTGTCTTCGCCCAGGGTGAGGTCATCCGGCAAAGGTTGTTTCTCAGTCACCCACGCACTCTCCAGCTTCAACGTGACGCGTTGCTCGCAGTGGACGAGCTCTTCGGGGTCTCCGAAGTCTTCCACGGCAGCCATCATTATCTCACCGGTAGCCATGCTTTCGATATTCGCCACACCGTTCCTGCAGAAACACCGTGGCTTACAACGAATTACAGTGCCATACCTGCCATATTTCGGCGCCCCTATTGTAAAGTCACCACATAGACGGATCTGAGGAATTTGTGCCAACAACATGTAAACAAGTGAACAATCTGCCGGCGACCTCCCTTACTGATGTAGTGTGTGTCATTAAATGCGAAGCAATAAGCAAGTTACTTCACTGAATGAGACTACGGGGTGTCCGTTCATATTTATCATTTCATTAGTCTTCCAAGCGCTGAGAGTCAAGGTTATGAAAAGGATGTGAACACTATCTAATCGGCAGCCATCTTAAGCCAGGTTTAAGTCGGCAGCGAGGTATTCTGCAATTAACGGTGGTAACTCTCACGCAGGTGTTACAATGCTTCTTTTCGAGAGCATTGCTCTGCTCTACATTCCGTCCTCATTACAGTTTGGTATGATAGGTTGTATGGCCTGCTTTAAATCATTGGTGCCTTTATGTTAACTACAGCTCGGTAACTTGCGTGATCTCTATTGAAGATGTGTCCACCATGTGGATGGTGGAATTCACCATCCATCATTATGGTGGATTATGGTGTTGGAATATGCAGGCGGTGTGCTGGTGTATGCTGGTGTATGCTGGTATATGATGGATGCTGAAGAGTAACGAGGCGCAGAATGGCTGTACAGCATCAGAACCATCGTACCTAGCTGCCACACATAAATAAATGTATAGATAGCAATGTAGAAAGCTTTAGTCCAAAAATAAAAATGAAATAAAACCGCACGAAAAAAGAAAACAAGAAACCTTCCTCCACTAGTAGTCGAACGCGGCGCCACCTTCGGATCGCGAGCCAAGTAATTTACCACTATACGCCACGTTGACACGTGCTTTACTTTCTGTAGAATGACTAGTCAAGATACTAATACACTGTTTAGCTTTGTATGTCGCATAATCGCAACAGACGCGATCTTCACCTCTTATTAAAATTTGCATATTTATTAGACACCAAAAAAAACCTGCTGGCGGTAAAGAATGGCATGTCAATAATGGCAACAGCGCTAACTCTGTTACATTTCAGAAAGCAATTCCAAAAAAAAAAATACCAGGTGGACCAAGGAGCAGGTACAGTTTACCGGCTGTTACTGCAAAGTTTATTGGCTGTTTCTCGCTCTTTCCAAAGGGCGACATGTGCACATGTTTTATGTCCACTCTAAGCTCATTCGGTAAATACGCGCGTACAATTGATCGAGTATTGAGATGCTTTCTCGCGCAACGTGCAGCGAGGCCGTGCCGTGGCACTGATATGTCGCTCAATCGCTAGTTACAACTACATAACGGCTTGGACAAAAACGAATGCTGTGCGCGCGAAAAACATGCCATCGAATTGGTTCAGTAAGGCGTTCGAGTTCACAAGTGCGTGTTCTCGCATACGAGCCAGAGAGGTGCCGGCTAGTGCGACCGTCGGCTGTCGGTCACCGGAGGCGTCTGCTGCGAGCGTTTGGCATCGATGCTCATCGCTTCTAGTGTGGACGCCGTACACAAGAAAAAGTGCTTCAAATACGATAACCGATATGCCACAGCTATGCTGTATTCGGACTCGTCGGAATTGTGTATCATGAAACACAGAAGTGCCGATTACACGTAGAGGAACTCGGTCGGTACGCTAGGCCTAACGTTTGGTAGAAATCATGGTGATAGAATAATACGGCGGAAGTCATACTTGGTGGAGCTTATGTCGACGCATGCCGAAGGTAAAAGTATGTGCATTTTACCTTCGCACGCACTTTCACTGTTACCTTAAAGTGCGGCTGAGGTAAGTGAGTGCGCAAGAATTGCCAGATTTTCGTTTCTATCATGGCGATATCAATTGGCGGATGTTTTCTGGTCTACCCGTTAGAACGGGCAATTGCAAAGCCAGAACTCATTTACTTCATCCCAGAGTCGTTTTTGTGATAACTAGATGTTTTCAAGAGATATAATTTTTTTCTCCTACTTCCCATTCAGTCATGGCAGGACGCCGTTGCTTCTGCCGAGAGATGGTGCCACGGATAGATGTCCCCAAATCCCGGGAATAGGCCGCACAACGAATGAAAAAAAGAGCAAAAAAAAAATGAAAGTCCCGTTATTCTATCCAGATTCTTAAGTTAAATGGCGATCGTTGAAGCACCCCCCCTTTCCACACAGTGTAAGTTGGAGGTGACGTATAGTTAGTCGTACCACTCGGAAACAGCATGCATTGACCGTATAAGGTTCTCAAACATCAGCGAAATGAACGAGTTCATTTCCTGTGCAGGCGATTCACATACAATTACTTTCGCATACCTATCAGGCATGTCCATATGTAATTTGATGCGGACGTCACCAACAACGAACTACCTCTCCATTTGCTCATAAACCTTGTCCTCCCATTTATATTGGCCAAATTTAAATAAGGCGCCTCATTTCGTGCACCAGGCGTGTCAGGGTAAATCTGATACAGTGCTTGTAGAAGATGACATCACATCGTATCAATTGGACTATTTGTTTCACGCTGCCGTGAAAATGTGCATACAGCGACTAAAACTGATTACAGACGCACTAGGTCTCATCTGTAATACTCCCCAGTTCACTATGCATTCCAAGCCCTTGGCCACTCTTGGCTCACATCCACTATTATTGCAGAGAAATTCTGCGCCGAACAAAAAGCGCCATCTCACCGCAAACAGCCAAAGGGCGTCGTTCAACTAAGTGCAGGTAGTCTCAAAGGTGGTACAAAACGAACACGCATGTGGCATGGAGTCGGCGTATGCTTAGGCGAGATGTTCGAGCAATCGGCACGTATTACGCGCATACCATAAATTGGAACGATCATAAGTATGTTTTGGACGCTTAACTAGAAATTCTCAAGCGGAAAGAAACAAACCCGCTGAAAAGACGCGCTCCGCGTGTACCGAGACGCCACTTACCCCTTACTCGATTGAAACGCCGCGTCTTCACCTACAGCCGTAATTTATACTAACAAGGCTGGCTTGCTTAATTAACAAGCGTTTATCTTACACATTGAACGCACTTCAAACGGGGTGGAAGGCTGGGTGACAGGAAACCAGCAAAATAACCGAGCATGGAAACACAAGGCCCGATTATTCGCAATAGCATTGACAAGACGTTCCACTCACCGGTAAAAAGAAACGCCAGTCGTGCCGATTCAGTCAAAGCAACGCCGATCGGATTTTGGAGGCGCGCTGTGGCACCAAGCTATTTAATCGCAAGAACGTGACGCGACTCGTTCCATTTCATTACGGCACAGCTGAAGCCAGGAATGCCACACAGAGCAGCGGTAATAATGGGGATGATGATGATGATTGCTTTAATGAATGGCTCACACCAACTCTGGGAGATTGGCCAAGAAACAAATAATTTATAGATAAAAGTGGTCACGTATGAATTGTACGACTACAGAATTATAGAAAGATTAGAATCAATCAAATGTGCTAATTTAGAGATTCCAAATGATCGATCAACACATCGTCGTTGGTTCCAGAGAATACGGCTGACGTCCGAACTAAGGCTTGGAATGCAGCGTCCAGCCACTGGCGGCTTACTTGGTGACGGTTAGAGTGTGCTAGAAGCGTTTCTAGCACACTCTCGTGACGTTCCATGTGTGGGAGGGCATGAAGGCTTGCAGTTGATTCCGGTTCCTTTAGACAACAAAAGTATGACCTCCGAGATTGCCCGTCGTTTGTTATAGCGAGCCTTCAAGCACAACACCGTTTAAATTCGACACATATTTCTCGCTGTGCATTATATGACTATAAAAAAGAGAGAGAGAGAAGAAAAAAATCACCGAAGATTACGATACCGCCTAATGCGGATTCTGAGCCCAGCTTCAGGTTAGGGCAACGCCAACTTTTTTCGAAGTTTTGGCTTTCCGCAAGCTATCGACTACGCCACAAATCATAATTTTTGTGAAGTATGACAGCACCCTCTGCGCCATTATTCATCGTTATGCGGATAAGCGAGGTATCCACGACAGATACGTAAGGTATTACGTGAACGTTGTTGATGCTGCATGTGGCTGATGACGATGAAGAATTATGACTGAGCACTTTGCGGTCCGTGGGAAGCATTAAACCACATACTTGTTGCGCAATTAGCATTGCGTGATAAATGGTTCTTATATTACTCACTCAGGCTCAGACTCACGGCTCTATCTGAGTCCGAGTGAGTCTGAGTGAGTCGACTCCTGAGGCTGTTAGCGGCTATTCAGCTTTTTCGACTATGGTGTCAATGCTCTTTAACTGCAATATCTCGCCTAATCGGTGCTCGACTTGGCGCATCATGATCTCATATTTTTCCAATACGAGTTATCAGTGGATGTAACCAAGTAATGACGTTTGTAGTGAAATAGATGACTCAGAGATATTTTTATGAAGAACTTCCCGCTAGCGACACTTGTGGAGGGGGGGGGGCGAGGCGAGGTCACAGCACCTTGCCTCTCCCCCCCCCCCCCCCTTCCACACCGAGGTCACGGCACCTCGCCTGTAAATCACACCTCTGATCAATGAATGTTCTGCTGGAGTACGAACGATAGCGCGTTGAAGTATGTGTGAGCACATATGAACCCGAGTTGACGTAAGGCTGATAGTAATGGTAAGTCAGCGGCATAGTGAGTGAGTAAAAACTTTATTGACAATGCCCGGCAGTATTGTGCGGGGCGGGGCTACAAGCACCCCAGCCTAGGTGACGGCCTCGAGTCCTTGGACACGGGCGGCTTCCTGGGCGTGCCGGACGGCCCACAGTTGATCGGCGAGGTCATGGCTGAGCAGAGCCGCCTCCCAGCGGCAGAAATTTTTTCCGGGGAGGGGGGGGGGGGGGTGGAACTGCCTAGATCGGAAGTGGGGGGCCAGGCTGGAAGGTGTGGTCGAGTGACATATTGTGCCCTGTATGCCACGGCGAAAAAAATTTCGGGGGGGGGGGGGGGGGGCACGGGCATTTGAGAAGATGACGCACACGGGGCCCGACAACGCCATCGGGTTGTAATCTTGAAGGCGAAGCTCAAGCGTCCTCCAAGTTTTTGTCGAAGATGAGAATTTTGACTGTAATAACTTCCCTCGTTTCGAAACCACTTATAGAATTGTAAAGCAGGGCTTCGCCTTCGTGTTTTCGTAGAGCCCCGACAGCCAAACCTATGAGGAGCGGGCCGGCGTTATCCTACCTAGCCTGCAAGGGGGCGTACCCGACGGAGGGCAAATCCGTAACTCCTCGCCCCCCAATAGTATGCTTCCACGCGCACCTCCAAACTTTGCACTTGTAATGCGAGACAAGCTTAACAATTCTGATTAAAACCAGGTCGACTGGGTAGATCGCATTGCTCAACAGGCTTCTCCAGAATTCGCATTGCAAATGTGAAATTTCTCGAGAATAAGTTTAAAGGTGTTCGGCGAAGCGTACCCAGTGAAACAACTACCCTGGCCACCCCTGCAAAGTATTGTTGTGCATTCCGAATATTAACTATTTTCGTGCTTCCTTCCAGCTCACTTGTTAATTGTTATTTATATGCTTATTGAAAGGAAACGTGGCGAATAAAATAATAATCATAATTGTTGTTGCACGCCCCAAAACCACAATACGATCATGTGGGGCACCGCAGTGGAGGGCTCCGTAAATTTTGACCACCTGTGTAGTTCTTTACCATGCAACTAAATCTAAGTACATGTGCCTCTATCAACTGAAAACTACCAAAAGACATCAATGTTACCGCTGGCACAGAATATGCAAGCACAGATACGTGAGGATTTACCGAACATATATTCTCTTTTCAGCTGCAGTCATTTTTGTTTGAACAACGTCTGGGAGTCACTGTTGACCTCCGCGTACAGTACGGGCAGAGTCCTATGCATCAAGCATTGATGGACTCGGGTATTAGTCATATAAAATAAAATAAAAAAAAGAGCGCCAGGCCTGCGCCGAACAAGCAGCACCGTCATAGTCAAAGCGGGGGGAGCAGCCTTTCTAGACCCCGTTGTGAGGGAAACAACTAATTTATTCGGTCCACGATAGACGCGAGTAAACTCAACGTCACCTAATTTTTTTTTTTTTGGGGGGGGGGGGGGGGGGGGCGACTACTAAGAGTGTAGATGCAAGGTACTCACTACGCCATCAATCATAATAATTTTGCAAAGTATGGAAGTTCCCTATATGTCATTATTCATCATTCTGCGAAGAGGCGATGTACGCCCTAGACATGTGTAAAGCATTATGCGCACTTTGTTGATTCTATGGCTGATGCCGACGAACAATTATGGCTGAGCTCTTTGTAATGGGTGAAAAACTTTAAGCGACACACTCATTACGCATTTAGCATTGTGTGACGCCGGGTTGTTATTTTACTCCCCTGTCACGCTATATTAGATTGGTTAACGTGATTCCTTGCCCGATGTGACGCCTGTATAGAGTCTCTTTGCGAAGGAGATTCAAGCCCCGGCGTAGTTGTGGGGTAAAATACTCTACTGCAACGATGAGTACTTGATTCAAATCTCGCGCGGTCATGTATTTTTTTCTTTTTTCATGGTGCCTGATAACTACTGTTGACGCCGGCGACGGCGGCAAACCAGAACGCCACCAAAATCGGCTGCTGTTGTGATGTCATAACAGCTTTCGCGGTAAAACAGCTGGTTAATTTGCAGTATATACTATAGTATGACGATCCACGAATGTACACCTGTGGTCCGCATGAGATTCTACTCCTCGAACAGCGCATGGTGCATTTATTTTCTTTTTCTGTATAAAGTCGTCGAGCACGTTGTGTACAAAGTAATGGCAAAATGTTCCTAGAATATCCATTTATTCCTGTTCCGCGAATATTTATCATTTCCTTCATTCGGCTAAAGTGACGGCTCACTGCGCCATGGAAGCAGGAATACAAATAGAAGAGGAGTTTTTCCGACTTTCAGAAACCGACAAATACTGCAGGGAACGTGCGGACAATTCATGCGGGAAATCGCGACGCACATGCCATGTCTGAATTAAATTTTTCTTCTTTCCTTCGCGCGTGTTTTTGGACGTGCACTTCCGCCTGCGTTTCTCGTAAAAATATTTATAAAGTATAACAAGAGGAGAAGAGAAAGACTAGTTTCTTTTTTAAACTTCCAAGTTCTCTTAGAGAATGGAAAGATAACGGTAAAGGACGAATTCCGCGGGGAGCATGTCCCGTGGAAAGGGAAGCACGACGATGGATGATGAATAAAAGCAAACACCGACCAAAAAGTTTTAAAAAAGAAAAGACGTATCGGCTTCCATACGGAAGCCTTGTTCACAATGAAGCCAGTACGACGATGGATTGCCGCCTCTTCCGGGTTCCAGGGTGGAAGCGTTGCCGTGATTTGTTGCCGCACTGAGATTAAACAGACAGGGCGAAAAATAAAAGTGTTGCCGTTTATCTCCATTTGTTCGGAAGCGA